>JAOQMS010066067.1:0-24249 GCA_027563885.1 Erythroxylum longipes
AAAATGAAGTAGAAGAGATGGTTTAGGGTTAAGATGGGTTTATGTAAAAGGTGGGAAGTTAAAAACTGGAAAAAGTCATAAAACATGTCTTCGTAGCATGTTTTTGGACAAGTTCGCAGCGGCGAACTTCTGGGTTTAGTCGCGGCAAACTCAATTTTTCCCACACAAACATGCTTTGGTATTTTGCATTGGAGTAGTTATCCAAATGGACTGATATTTAATTTTTTAAAAAATAGAGACATAGGGATACAAATTTTATGAAGGAATCGAGTCTAGATTCAGTCTCTAAGCATTTCAATTTTGGGATCAAAATTGAATATAGAATTTTGTTTCAGCATGAGAAATAGTTTAAATTGTTGAGGTATGACTTTCTGATTTCTAAACCAAATTGAATGGAATTTTGGTTATTGTTTAAGGAAATCAACTGAGGCAAGATAGGTAAGATGAGCAAGAGTAAAGACATCCATAAGCAAGTTTATAAGTAAGGAATTCAAGGTGGTTACATGTTTATAATAGAGTAAATAAGCCACTCATTGTTTTCTTTGAATCAAGGAAGCTTAATGGTTTCAATTGCATCATAGATGTTGCATTTATTTTCTCTTGGTTAGATTGTGAAATTCTTATATGTTTGCTACAAGAATTGTGTTGATGATTTATGAAAATATTTTGAAAATGATTCTTTTTGAAAAGAAGCAAGTTTATGAAATCAGGTTTTCAGAATTGTTTTTTTATTGAAGTATCTCATATGTATGAAAAACAAGTTTCCAACAAGGTGCCATTCGGGCAAACTGTTTTTGATTCATGAATTACATGTTATGTGGGTTTGGTGTAATCCATTCAAGAATGTCACATGCACATTGACTAAGAAAAGGCTTCTCCTGCATACCCGCAAGTGGCACGGATCTCCTTCATGGACTCCCTCATATTTACGTCTACGTAAGAACACCATATGGAATTGCGATAGTATGTCAAGTTTTACGATTACACAGGACCATTAAGTGGAAATGTGTAGTTCGTCATGTTCATGGATTTACCCAAACCATTCTGATGTTCTTATGTGCTTTTGAAATGTTAGCAAGTTTGATGCATACATGATTTATAATTGCTTATGAACTGTTTGATAAAGTGAGAATTTTGAGAAATAAGTGTTGAGTGATTATTCATGTGAAATTATTATGCTTTCCAAAAGGTATAATGGCAATGAGTTTTGAAAATGGTTTTTGCTTGTTTCTCGATTATAAATCTATTATCTACGATCTTTAAGCTCACCCCCATTCTCCTCCCCCTATTCAGGTGATGAGCAAGAGATCGAGTAAGTCAAGAGTTATGGCATCACTATGAATTGGCATACTTTTGTATTTTTAAGTTATATTTTTTGGAATTCAAGGCTTTAGCCCCATTTCAAGTTCTGCTAGTTCAAATGTATTTTGTATTATTGGTTTTGGAACTCAACTGATGTATTATGGCTTGAAATGCCATTAAAGCTTTGTAAAACTTATGTCTTTTGTTATAAATGAAATATGTGTTTGGATTTGTCTATAATTTTTCTTGTTTTCACAAAGTATTCCGATTATGGAAATGAGATTAAGTTTTTAAGAACTTGGTTATGGTTTTTAATTTGATATGTAGTAAGATAGGACATTTTAGGTTGTGGGTTCTGCCCTAGGGGTTTTCGCTACGGCGAAGCCAAGAGTTTCCTACGGCGTAATTAACCCGAAGGTCTTTATTTTTGTTGGCGTGGTGAGTTCATCACGGCGAGACCAAATGGTTACCGCGGAGAAGATAAAATTTCAAGCTTGCTGTGGCAATGTTCAATCACTAGCTGCGGCGTAAAATTCCCGAAATTTCTGGGGGATTTTCCAATATGTTCACTGCGGCGAAACCACAATCCGCCGCGGCGAAGTTTGCTTTTGCTTCCGAAGGATTTTTCTTTTAAATTTCCAAATTCTAAGCCTTCCTTCAGGCTCAAGCTTCATGATCCCATGTCCGATGTTAGGCTTCGAAAATGGGGTCCAACATGGTTGCTGCTTTTCGTGCCTTATTCCCTATTTTTTCGAAAGAAGAAGGTATGAGATTCTAGGAATTTAAGGATAAAGAGTTATTGCCTCGTAGGTACTTTGATTTTAACCTGTTAGAAACTCTAGGACTAAGGCGTAACATTGAAATATTTACTGCAAATATTGGTTGGGGTCGTTTAATTCATTATGATGTATTGACATACCCCATGATAACTATAGAATTTTTCACCACTGTGCGATACAATACTATAATGGACACGTTCTAGTTTAAGATAGGTGGCCATGCATTTAGGCAGGATTATACTGTCATTTGTGCACCCATTGAATTGTCTAACACCAAAGTTTTGGATGACCATGATGATTTTTATATGGATGATTATTGTAAGATCTTTACGAGTGAAAACACTTTTGACTCTAGGAATGCACCCAACACTTTAATTCGTATCACCGAGCACTTACTTCCTCACAAGTTTATATGCCTAACTGTTTTTAACAAATTTAAAAGCAGCAAGTGTTTGGATAAGGAACTTTTCTTTCTTTGGTGCATGGATCGTAAAATTAAAGTGGATACACTATATCACATTTTTTGATCTATTATGGGTTGCATTACTAAGAAAGCTCATATTGTAGCATAACTTACATTGTTACTACTTTGCCTTTGCATTACAATCTTGATGTGGATAGTATGTGCATAACTAGACCTGATATGTTTGATGTACCTTATTTGAGATGCTCTAAAACTTTTTAGACCCATCGCGCACTACTGTTAAAAACAGGAAGGGCAAGGATGCAGCCACTTCTTAACCATCCTCCTTTCAGGTACCCCTAGAGCCCCAAGAAGAAGTAGTTTAAGATGAACCAACTATAGCAGCTTGTGTAATCCAGAATTCCAATAGAAAAAAGGGAGGTTTGTGATGATTTTGAAACTTTCCATATATATAGAAATAAAATATAAAAATTTAAAGAGATAGGCTAGAAACGCTTATGTCAATGACACCAAAGGGGATATTAAATGAATGGAATTGGGATATAGATGGAATATAATGAAATAAAGCCACTTTGAGGTTCCCTATGAAATAAGGCATGGAATGAAGACACTACAAAAAAGTTCCAGGAGTTACAAAGGAAACTTCTAGCTCACATTGGTCATAGATTGAGAATGGGAATTGAAATCTATGAGATCGAATCTCTTTTTGTTCTTCAGTAGCAGAGAAGCGATAGGCTGGAATAATCAGTGCAATAAGTAGTGGATATGTTAACTCCCTCATTTGATCAAAGAATGGAGGAGCATATTCCCCGTAATCACTATAATTACATACGATAAGTAAATTGTTGATAAGATGATCTAAAGGAAAAGCTTTGTCATTCATCAAAATTGCTACTTTATCATTGTAGACTTCAATTATTTCTAGGTAAGTTGCATTCTTATTAGGTCAGTCCTTTATGGTTTCTAAAGCTTTTTTATAAGGTGCAGTAGAGATACAAAGTGTAAAAATTGAAAAGACATTTAAGGACAATGGTCATCACTTAAAGTCATACTATATAGGATTTCTAGTGGAAAATATGGAAGAAGTGATACCTGAAGACCTTGATAACATTATGTGAGAAGAAAAACATGGAGTTAAGTTAATGATAATAAGTCATTGCTTGGAAGGCAACCTAAGGGGAGTGTTTTTTCCATTTCCTTAACATTTTTGTAAATTTTTTTGTTAAATACTCCATTTCTTACATTTAATGTTACATTAGGAACAATATATATTTTAATTGTTTAGGGAAATGTTTATTTGTGTTCCTAAGTTTGTTTCTTATATGTGTTTAGGTTCTTTTTGCATAAATAAAAACAAAGAAAAAAACATTCTCTCTTTTTCTATTGCTTATAAGATTATATAGTTATAATTAGAAAAAGCAGAACATTTCATGGCAAATTGGTTATGTACTTTTAATTTTAGAGTTGGTTGATTTACGTTTCATTTAGAAGAGTAGCGACTAGTGGGTAGACATTAGCCAGTGAGATCTTATGTCTTTAGACTAAAGTCTCATTGTCTTTTGTTTTTGAGTGACTTTTTTCATATATACATCCTAACTTTGCCTTAATTTTCTATTTGAGGCCACATTTTTATCAAATGCATTAACGTGAAAATGATATAAGCATTCTTTGTTTTGTACGCTACATTAGCCAAATAGCCTATCTAATAATATGATTTATCCTTTATTAAGCCTTTTGAGCTTTATTAGCCTTTTATTTTTGTGTTAAGCACATTACAAACCTTTAACCTAACAAAATGTCTTACCTAGGCTTTAAAGCAATTAGAGAGTTTGTGATTGTTGATATTTAAAGAAGGATAAGAGAATAAGTGTAAAGGTGTTCATATATACGGATTGGTTATAGTTGATGGAACATGATTTTATCTTTTATCAATAAATTCCATCGTTGATGTAGTTTATTTCAATTTTTTTATTAAAAGAAAAGAAAGAAAAGAATAAAAGAAGAATAAAAGAAAATAAGTTATCGAAGAGGAAAACCATTTATTTTGTAAAATAATTCATGTTAGCCTTTCCTCGTAAAGTTGTATGGAATGGGTGAATTAATTATAATGTAAATAAAGGAGAAGTTGATATTAAGGGTCACTCCTTAAAGTTTTATTATTCATCATTATTTATATCAGTGATTCTTCTAATTCAGTGTCCTTTATATAGTTTGTAGTATAAAGTATTGAATCCAAATTCAGAAACAAAGTTTTTTTATTCATTATAGCAAATGGTACCAAATTTTGAGTGGATGTTAATTTTTGCATTCAATACTCTAATAAGTGTTCTTTTTGTTTCAATATTTTTAATGGCTTTTGAACTACATGGCCCAAATATTTCTCACATTATTTTTTAGCCCCATTACAACCTTGAAAAGTCCTTAATTTATGTTATAGATGTGAATCGTTTGTTGGGAAATCGGGATGAGATCCAATCCCGGCTGTAATGGAATAATTAGAAAATTTTTAGTATCTTGATTTCCCGAAAACCAAGATCATTTTAATTTTACAAAATGATTTTCACATAAATCATAATAAACTTTAAATCTTAATTCTTACCTTATTCCGAAGCTTGATTCTTTTCTTGTTGTATCCCTTAAACCAATTCTGAAATTGATCTATCTCAACCACTTTAGCCTTATAAATGTCTAACCTCTAACGGTGTCTATATAACAAGTTGAGAAAACTCTGAAACTCTTACAAAAAGAGTTAAACAAGAAATGCTAGTTCCATTAGAGCTTAAGCCTATGTATAATAAGTTTTCGACATTTTATTAATTTAATTGAAATTAAATTTTGATTTCAATTATGCTTTATTTAGAATTATAAATAATTCAAATTAAATACTAATTAAGCCCAAATAAGATTCAATATCTCATATTGATCCTTATTTATTAAATATCTCATATTTAATTATAAAGTTTCTCAAACTTTACAATCAAGCCCAACTTGGTTAAAATATCTTTGCCCTCTTCAATCCGTTCTTTATGTAAGACCCATCAGGTTCCCAAATATGTTGAAGATGATTATAACGTATAATTATAATTCATAATTTAAATTAGATACATAAAAACTCCTTTTAATTTATCTTTAATTCTCTAATTAAACAATTTATAAACATAGATCAAGATTGGCGTCTAATAACACATTATGACCACCCAAATACTTAGCAATGTCAATATAGTTTTGACTAACCTTTTCATGCTTGATTTTTTCCCATAATTCAATCCTTTCATCATATAATTTTCTAGTTAGACATAGACCATGGAATTAATGCCTACTCTATTTTGAGTCCAATCATATCAGTTCTTAACCATTAGCTATTTTTCAATTAATGACATTTTTAAACTATTTACAAGATTCCTGAATCAATACTAATCGAGAACAACAAAAAATTATCCCTAATTGTTTTGGAGTGATGAATCCTAACTTGATCACTTAACTACTTCCATATGGTTCATGTTAACTGTCCATAGTTAGAATAGCTTTGAAAATCTCAAGTCAAAGAATCACTTGTACAATCATAACAATGAGAATTTCCATAGACATATAAGTAATGTTCAAAATGGATTTCTCATATTGGGTCAGCTCAATAAACTTGTTCTCTATCAAGCACCCATGTGTTTGTTTAAGTATTTCTATACTTTAGTCTACGAGATCAACTACTTCATTCATAAAGAAAAACAAAATGTGTGCTAATCATTTTTACATTATATTACTATCTAGTCTTAATATAATAATGACTAGGAACAATTTAAGGATAATACATAAATGCAATATGAATCTCATACTTATAATTTCATTTTCAGTGTATAATTATCCCATAGACTATATCATATACATATAAATGTGTACAAAATAAAGAATATCTTTAAATAATTATCACAAAACTGTAACAAAATTGATTAGCCGTAGGGTATAAACCAACAATCTCCTACTTGCGCTAAGCCAATCGTCTATGTATCTTCTACAATATCACTAGATGACAATCATACTACTACTTGGACAATGGCTTAATGATAGAATTTTATAAAATTTTCTATAGCGAGCAATTGCTTAAATCTTACAACTTTTATCTTAATTATCATCATAATTAAGAAAAATTGCCTAAATACATCCTTGGATCTTTTATGAGACCTTAGCTCCTTTTACATGCCCAGTGGTCATAATGTTCTTCAGTACATTACTATCTTGAAAAATTCAAGGAACTATTTCAAGGTAATTAAAGAACTTACCAAACCAATTAATCATTTTCACTAAATGAAAATTGTATTATAGATTAATTAGTAACCATTGCTATATTGCAAAGTTTCCAATTATAAAATGATATTGTTCTAAGAAAAATAAACCTTAATTAGGATTTAATTCTAAATTAAATATCCTTATCACCTTGAACTCAAATGCCAACTCAGAATAATTGATATCTTTAATACTTCAAAAAAGTCTGACATCTCAAATACTGAACATCTATAGTACATTTTCTATGTACTTGGACTTCGAATAGGTGAACAAGTTCCAATCTATCTATGTAGATTTGATTCCCAAAATAGTGGTTACTTTTTCATATCCAATAAGAGTTGTTCATGGACAATTACATTTTTGACAATAGAAAATTGGAATTGTTGTCTCTATGAGCAATGTGTCTCAATATACTCTCACTGAAGAGGAAAACTATACTCCTACTGAACTTCTTGCAAACATGATAAATTTAAATTATCTCCAGAATAAACTATTTGAATTCATCATGAAAGTGAATCTTTCAAAGTCTCGTAACCTTTCAATTATACATCAAATGTATCAACAAAGACACTTGCTCTAATTAGATGTATTGTCATGAGATTTGAACTTTTCAAATTTCATCTTACTCCCACTACTTAACTTGAGAACCATCCTCCTATAAGTATACACTGAATCAAACAATTTAGTTAATGGATTTGTAAGATTATATCCAACCTTTTGGATATCTCATAACATTTTATTACCCAATTTACTTCTAAACTTAATAAATAATGTATGCTTCAACCAAGCATCACACCCTTAAATCATTAACTTTGACTCTTTTAAAGTCTTAGCGTTCTATATCTAATATGAAATCTTGCTAATGGATTTAATTGGAACTATTAAAGGTAAGTCATTATATTAGGCATAGCTATAGGAAAAATAATATTGCCTTATACAATATTTCATTTTGAATTTTCATCCTTAATTAATCCATACTCTTATGAAATTTTTATTATGACGGTATTCACCAGAGAATCTCATTCCTTATAAATAACCAAAATTTTAAAACTTACCAAACTGATCTCATCCAAGTGCTTCAACATTCTTAATTTTTAATTTTTACTTAGATTTAAACAATTTAAACTTTTCAAAATTTTAAATCAACATTTCATTTAATATGTATGACTATATCATATAAAGTCATTAGTAGTCTAATAAAATATAAGTATTATCCTTTTATGAATTATTATTCCATTTAATACATCACATGTATAAATTTAACAATGCAATACCATCATCATCCTTTCACTAAAGGTTGATTTGGTTATTCTTCAACTTGACAAGATTTATACAATTCATAATCAAAAGGATTCATATATCCTTGTATGTAACTCTATGATTCTCATTATGTCGATTTAACCAACATGGCATAAAAGGATATTCTCAGTTATCCAGCTTTGTATTATCCCCATTTATGTTAAGCATAAGTCTCCTTTAATACTACACATACAAATTATTTATATGCGATTTAATCGACTACTTTTACTTAACAATCTATTGCTTATCATGCTTTCAACATTATAATGATATTGAATCTAAATTCAGTATCAAATACTTATAAACATGAACTAGAAATACAGATAATCTTTATCATATTACGTATAGGCTACAAAAGTCATTCAATCATTTTCTTCTTATGACAACTAATATCATACTATAGCAAATGCATTTCATTTCAGTCTATGTTTATGCTTTTAGTAGGCTAAATTAAGTGGAATAATTCCAAAAAGGTACTACACATTTTAGCTCTATTCTATGAATCCTCATACATCTTGCTATCATAGTCATGACATACATCTTACATGTTATCATTAAAGTTTATGAGACATCAATCAACTTAAATTGTCAATACATTTTTTCATCCATATTAAAACTTTGTCATTGAATCCTCAGCAGGGATTATATGAAAATTGTATAATAGACATACAACTTTTCTATCTACCTTTAAGAACTCTTCTCAAACATAGCCTTTGGCTAAGAAATTATGTTCACTTAGTATTAACTATACTAAACAAGGTAAATTCCACTCATAATAGAATATAAATGTAAGAAAAGCAAGTAATTAATTATGTGCCATGACTACCAAATGAGATTAGGACTTTAATCATGTATTTAGTTACTCTCACTAGTTTATTTAAAATAATAACCCCCATTACTATTCAAAAATATTACTATAATTTGTCGAGTGGGCTAGGATTCCATTCAAATATAGTTGACCTCGAGTTTGCTCAATAAATCAACTAAACTTAAATTAGGAAGATAACAACTTTATTAATCACATCTCATATGACTCTTAGATCCGTTAGGTGACAACTCTTGCAAAACATGTCTTATATGTTTTTCCTAACCTTGCCTCTAAATTCATGTGACAATGAGTTTGCTCATCCAAATCATACAAATTTAGTTAAGTAGAACCCTCTGTCATAAGAGTAACGTATTTAGGTTTTTTCTCATAATAGTGGAAGGAAACAATCATGTTCAAAACATGTATTTAATCTTTTTAACATGGAATTTAAGTTCGTTTGTCTCATCACATGCAAAATTGCATGTAAAATATCACACATATAAAACATACAATTTTAATATGCATCCAATATATATATACAAACATATAAATATATTATACAACTTATGCACTCATAATCAAATTATATACATAATATCAAGCTTCATTCGATTCAAGTTATTGATTGTCATAATCTAAAATAAAATTTCCAACTCCTTGGAAAAATTAAATTGGATTGGACTCATTGATTCCTAATGAATTAAATCCCTATTCTAAAGAGAAATTTAATTTGATTTGAAAACAATTTTCAAATCTATTTGGAAAATGTTTCCAATTATCTTGACTCCTTTAACAAAATTTAATTGAAAACAATTTTCAATAGATTATGCTTTTTACTTGTTATAATTTAGGAAAATGCCTTTTTCAAAATTATAAAATTAACACATTCTAATCCAATTGGAAAACTATTTCTAATCTAATTAGAAATTACTTTTCTTTAACAAGAAAACTATTTTCTAATATTAAAAGTAAACTACATTTGAAATTAACTAAAACACTTTTTAAATTTAATTAAGAAAGTCCTTTATATTATTTAAATATAGATTGATTTCTTAGAAAATCTTTCCTTAATAAATTAGAAAACTATTTTCAAAATATTAAAGAAGACCATTTTTCTTAATTAATAAATGTTGACTCTTTTCAAATTTTAACTAAGAAAAATACTTTTCTAACAAATCAAAAACTTATTATTCATAAATAAATAAACTATTTATAAATAAATTAAATAATATTTCTCTAAACAAATAAGGTCATAAATTCAATTTATCTGTCATATTGAAATAAATAAATTAAGTAAGAAACATCTTTCGTAATTATTCAGAAAACACTTTTAGGAGTCTAATTAATCAATTATAATCTAATTAAAAATAATTAATTGTAATTTTAGAAACAACTTTTTTAAATTTTAAATAGGAATCAATTTAATTATTAATCTTAATCATATTTAAAAAATAATCAATTTAATTTTGGAATTGATATTTAGATTTTAAAAAATTTTAAATTTATATATGGGATAGGTCTTAGAATACTCTATTCAAAACTAAGGATTAGATTACTTTAATCTAATGGCTAGACAAACCTTATTCTAAGATTAGGATATTTTTATCCTTGTACCAAAGCACTGCTTATTCTAGCCTTGGGATACATTGTCCTTATTACCAAGCATCCCCATGTATCCAAACACACCATTTCCTAAACCTATTTCTAAACACTCCTCTTCACTCTAGGAAACCCTAATCTCATAAAGTCACAACCCTAGACGCGAAGAACCTTCCTGCCACTGCCGCCATAGATTGCCGCTATTATTACCGGCTATTAAATTGCTTCCTATCCTTCATCTTGACTGCACCTCAGTTATTGCTATTGTTCGTTCTCGTCCTTAGGCTTAGGTTTGTGTCCTCTCTTCTTCGGAGCTTGACCCTTCATTGTCAAAACTGAACTAAGATATGTGCTCCGTAGCAGCAAATCTAGGCTTCATAACTTCATAATTAGCAATCACCATCAATCTGCTCAGAGAGGTAGAAGCGCTGCCTATTCTTGTAATTAGACTACTCCAGCCACAACCCCCACTTATAAGAGAGAGAAGGCTAAAAAAGATTACGACTAGAACGCCAGTCATAGAGAATAGGAACAAGAGCTTTCCACTGAGAGTACTTATCGCCGACAGAATATTGCTGTGACCTCTTCCCCACCAGCCAGACAATGAGTTTCGTTTAATATATTGTTTAAGTCCTAAACAATATAAATCATATTGACAGATGTAAGGTTCAATGAAATTTCAATCTAAACTTTTAGATTAAAATTAATAATATCTAAATCAAAATTTTAGGGCTAAAATTTCAATTACAAAATTTAAGATTAATAATAATAATCAAATAATTTAATCAAATTATAGGATTAAAAACTGCCTTGATACCATTATTAGGAAATCAAGATGGGATCTTATCCTAATTGCAGCAGAATAATTACGAAACTTTTCACATTTTGATTTCTCAAAAATAAATATCACTTTAATTTTATAAAATAATTAACACATAAATTATAATAAAACGTGAACCTTAATTCCTACATTATTCTGAAGCTTAATTATTTGCTTGTCGTATCTATCAAACTGTTTTTGAAATCGATCGACCTCAAACTCCGTAGCCACACAAGTGTCCATTCTCTAATATTATCCACAGAATACGTTGAGAGAACTTTGTAGCTCTTATAAAGAGGTTTAAGCAATAAGAACTAGCTCTATTAGAGCTTAAGCCTATTTATTATAAGTTTGAGATATTTTTGTAATTTAACTAAAATTATATTTTAATTTTAATTAAACTTTAATTAAAATTACAAATAATTCTAATTAAATACCAATTATGACCAAATAAGATCTAATATCTCATATTGATCTTTATTTATTAAATATCTCATATTTAATCATAAAGGTTCTCAAACTTTACAATTAAGTCCAACTGGATTAAAATATATTTGCTCTCTTCAACTCATTCTTTGTGTGAGACCCATTAAGTTCTCAAACATATTGGCAATAACTATAAATTATCATTACAATTCATAATTAAAGTTAGATAAACTAAAACTCCTTTGAATTTATAGATTTATTCTCTAATTAAATAATTTATAGTCATATATCAAGATTGATATCTAAACAATACATTATTACAACCCAAACATTTAGGAACGTTAAAGTGGTTTTGACTAACCTTTTCATGTATGATTTTTCATTTAATTTAATCATTTCATCATATAATGATCCAATTAGACATAGAGTATGAAATTAATGTTTACACTTTTTTGTCCAATCATATTAGTCCTCTATTATTAGCTATTGATTCAATTAATGATATTTGTAAACTATTTATAAAGTGTCATTCCACCTTGTCCAATGATTTCCCTAATCAATATTAATCGAGAACGACATATTTTTCTCCCTAATTACTTTAGGGTAATGAATCTTATCTTGACCACTTAACTAAATCTATATAATTCATGCTACGTCCAATGACTACTGATTAAACTATCTATAATTAGAATAGGTCATAAATAATATCAAAACATGGAAATTCCTATACAAGATAACTTTGGATATCTCAAGTCAAAGTATCACTTATACAATCATCACAATAAGAATTTCGATATATATATAGATAATGTATCAAATGGATTTCTCATATCAGGTCAATTCAGTAAACTTGTCTCTAACAAGCACCTAAATGGTTGTTTAAATATCTCCATACTTTAGTTTATGAGATTGACTATTTCCTTAACAAGGAAAAACAAAACGTGAGCTAATATTTTTACGTTATTAATATTCAATCTTAATATAACAATAACTAGAAATAATTTAAAGATAATACATAAATGTAATATGAATATCAAATTTATAATCTTATTATAATTTCATCTACAATGTCTAATTCCAGTATTGATCATGAAAGTTGTTTCAGTGTACCTATAGATTGATCTTACTTTAAAACATAACTTGTCAAAATCTACCCCTAGATTGCTTAGTTTTTAGAGGGAATGGTTACTGATTGATTATGTGTAAAAACATTGAATATTTAATTCTTGTCATGGTTTTAAAAGTTATTCCTCTTTTCTTATGACTGTCTTGGAATGTCCAGGTCTTGATTTCAACTTTGAATGCTAAAATTTCAAATTTAGTATGGCTGAATTTTTAAGATTTGATTGTTGAAATTTTAGGTTAAAATTTTATGATTTAATAAGGCTAAAATTTAGGTTTAATGTGTCTAGAATTTAGAGTTTTGGTTGCTAGAACTTCAGGTTAGAGTTGTTTGAATTTATAGAGGAACACAAACAATAAAAGGTAGGAAACTAGGAATCACTTTTAGGATCTAAGAAAAACATTACACCTTTTACTTGAAAACACAAATATATATATAAAAAAGCATATATTATTATTGAAGCGATGAGTACACATTTATGTAGATGTTCTTAAAACCCTTATTCTAGTTGAAAAGAATTCTTAACAAATTTAAATCTTATTCTAATAAAAATTATATATGTTTAAGTCTTAAACAACGAGCATAACATATATAAAACTAAAGTAATATAGTTATCATACTATCTTCCTACTACTTCCTACCTAATAAGAAATCCTCACATAATTTAAATTTCAGTCTTTGTTGTTTTTATTGTCAATTCAATTTTCATATCTCATCCCACTAAATTAAGGCTTAAATTTCACTAATTTTTTCATTTTTATTTCTTTCGTATACTTTAAACTCTTTTACATCACCAAAATAATGGTAGAATTGATAGTATAGTATATCCAATAATTCCAAATTACACTTCTTAATCACATTGCCATAAACATGTTCATGTTATCAATTTACCAGGCAAATTTAACCAACTAATGAACAAAATTCTAAGTCAATATGACCAACCAACTGTAACTTCTAAAAACCAAGTACTTCACTTTATTTAATTGATCCGATGAGGCAAGTTGAATGTATTAGAATTTGAGACAATGATGATGGAAATAACAATAATATAACATAGTTAACTCCAAAAGAAACATATAAGAATTAATATTCATAATACCCTACAAAATCACCACAACACAAGATAAACCATAAAAAACTAAAATCCATTAAAAGGCTTCTTCTACTCTTAGCCTACAAAATCACC
The DNA here is from genome assembly GCA_027563885.1 of Erythroxylum longipes. NCBI lineage: Eukaryota > Viridiplantae > Streptophyta > Magnoliopsida > Malpighiales > Erythroxylaceae > Erythroxylum > Erythroxylum longipes. Next base: position 14,045 of record JAOQMS010066067.1, read on the forward strand.
ATAAACTAAGATAAACCATGAAAAATCTAAAATCCAACAAGAGGCTTGTTGCACTGGTAGACTAAAAATCATCATAACCTAAGATAAATTGCTATCACTACAAAATAAAACATTACCAAAGGAAAATTACAAAAAAAATCTGTAGTAAATTAGCTACAGAAATTGATTTTCAGTCAATAAATTTATTTAAAAAATGGTTTTTTACGACAGCCAAATTTTTTTGGGTAAACATGGAGAGAAATTATTCCCGAGATTGTCCTGACATAATATAGTGACGGAATAGTAAATTTTGTCATAAAATTAGGCGGCAATAGGTGGTGGGAAAATTATGCATCTAAATTACCAATGGAGTGACAGTTCCATCGGTAAATGTCGATTTCTTCAAAAATTAAAACGATATCATTTAGTCTAAAACCAAATGATGTTGTTTTGAATAGCCTCATAAGCCACCCGAAACCCTCCTTCTTCCTCCCCTCTTTCATTTTCTCTCTTCTTGCTCACTTCATAGTCGTTGACCCTCTTCCTCCCAAGCATTCAATGTTGATTTTTGCTTTTTTCAGTCCATCGTAAATCATTTTCAAGTAAGTTTGCTCTTAGATTTGTCGATATCTCCAAAAAATTCATTGTTAGTGTTGAATGAGTTTTCATAGATAGTGGGTATATAAACGTGGGTGGGTGGGTTTTCATGGATTGTGGGTATTGTGCATTTTACCTAGTGCGGTTAGTTTATTTGTTGTTTGAATGTGTTTTTGCTGGTATATAATGGAAAATTGTAGTGATTTTGTTATTAGTTAGAGATGAATTCAGGTTGCCTATGAATTGTTAAATGAAATGTATCTTAGGGATATTGGTGAGACTTGGTTATCCCTAGACTTGGTTATGCCTAGATTTGGTTAATGCCTTGGAATCTAAAGAAAATGCCTAGAGTAATTACGTAAGACTTGAAATGGAAAATTAGCAATTATATGGAAGGATTTCATATAATAGAATGAAATTGGACAATTATATGGAAGGTGATATTTGTGAAACAATTAATGAGCATTTTTATCTATTAATATGGTAGAAGTTGAATATACTTCAATATTCGATTATATAGATAATTGCATGAGATTTCTTAGTTATCCCAATGCTTGCAATTGCTTCTAAGTCTGCTTTTTGTACTACTTATTAAATAATTAATTCTTATCACAATTGATTTCATCCAATAACTTAAGAAGTGTTGATGTATGTGAAGAGTGTTGATGTATGTCAAGAGTTGGTATATAATGAAATACTTTTATGACTTCAATAATTATCTCCATATGATTGTATATTTTGTTTGTTATATTATGATATATAATGTAGACATAGATGTGGTTATTCATCAATTTAAAAGTTTACTCGAATAAATATTTGATGAACAAAGGTATATCTATTTGTTAATAATCATGTATTTATTTAATCAATTTTTTATATAATTGTGTATGATTTCCATTATGAGTTCTTTTTAAATATAAAGGAAGTGATGCGAAGTGATGCCACATTGTATCACAAAATTGATTTAGCTTCTTGTTAAAGTATGTTATTGGTTTTTATGTGTATCTCTAAAAACCAAATTGATATATTTGATCACTCCCTCTAAACAATAGTCTCTAAAAGTTGTCCAAAAATTAGGATATTTGACATTTATATATGTTTTCATACCCTTTAACACATGTCCTATGCCATAGATCTATTTATATCTTTTATAGAAGAGATAAAGTACTTGGCATGCCCGTGTCCCTAGGCCAAGAATCTTCTTATTTCTTTTGAAATTAATACATGATTTCTACCATAATCGTGTCCCTATATTATGGATCATATTATTTCTTTTGTAATTAGCATATGATTTTTAGCACAACTATGGCTCAGAACCTATTACACAATAAAATTTCTTTAATTTAACAACGATCTCTCTTCAGTCCCTATTCTAGGTCATGTTTCATATTTTACTTAATCTACGTAAGACATGAGTTAGCAAATGGGCATAGATAGGAACACATAAGCCAATCCATGTTCCTTCAAGAATTATAATTTTCTTCATATTTTTACTTAAAATAACCTCTAATTCTTAAATAATTTTATCCTATAGTTAATTTATTATAATTATGAAAAATAAATCTTTAAGTAAAATAGGTAATTTGACATGAAAATGAAGCAAAATACTTTTAAAATATGTCCATTTTCATGCACATTAAATATTCCCATGCTTACGCTTTTGCTCGTCCTCAAGTAAATTAATTTCAACCACTCTTAACTTACATATGTGACAATTTTAAGGAAACGAAAAGAATTGATATTTGTTTAATTGTTGATACATTTAATTATTTACACTTAGCGATTAATAATACGAAAATGCTTAAGATACTCACTTTAATTCATATATGATTTTAGGTACAATTTGAAATCAAAGAAATTAAAGTAAGTCGAAAGCATAACATTTGGGTCATTTTCTGAAGATTAATTTTCACTTGTCTTGGAGCAAGAAAAAGAAATTAAAAAACAAAAAGAAAATTAAAAGAAGAAAAAAATTGCAAATAACGTGAGCTGTATGGATTATGCATGCAATTACGTTAATTAATAGTTTGGAATTAAATGAGACAAAAAGGCAGTGCTGGAAGCAGTATATGACCAAAATAGCAACGCAGATGGGAAGCTAGCAGACCATGTCTGCATTTCACCAGACGTAAGGGCATTTTGGTTAAAACACACGGCATGAAGAAGGCATCTGTGAGTGTTAAGAAACGTGAACAATAAGGGTGGACCAAAAAACCATCATCTTAAATTGTCCCATCAATAGCTACAGTGGCGAGGAGTGTAGACAGCTAGCTTAGTTGCGGCAGAGAAACAAAAAGCGTGAAACAGAGAGAGCTGTGGGAGAGGAAAACGGACGTGAATAGGATAGTAGACTAAAAACCAGCATCTTTAATTATCCCATCGGTGAATAGTAGCTAGGAAAAGCTTATGGTAATGAGGTTTGAAGGGGGTTTCAGTTGGGATATTAACGGGGGTTCAAACATTCTTCTAGAAGAGACCTATGAAGGAGTAATATTCTGATATAGATTTGGAGGCGACATCGATGCTGACAACCCGGGTTAATTTCTTTTTGTTGTTTTGTTGTTTCTTTCTCTCATTAGAAATTGATTATGTTATCTTATATGAATTGATTGGGTATTTGAATGAAGATGATTTTAATGCTCTATTGAATCGTTTTTTATGAAAACCCATTGTTAGAATTGAATGCAATAAGTAATCATTGTATTCCCTATTTATATGTAGCAACTAATGATTCTGAATCATTAGAGATAACATAACATAGGTTAAATAATCCAAATTTGTGCGATTATTGCCTAGATTGGTCTATTTTTCTTATTCTTAATGTGGTTGTCCGAATAAACTTAGAGAGCTTATTCTAGGTATCTCGATAGCTAGGGTTAATTAATGAGCGCTTTGAAATTAACTAGGATCTAAGGAAAAATCGAGATTAAAAGAGCTTGTTGTTAATCTACGTCTGATAATTTCTACGAGAGATTAAAAAAACAATAAATCAATGAATTATGCTTAATTATGGTGTAGGCTGAAATTGAACCAAAGAATCGAATCCCAACTGAATTCTCCAATTTTATCATTTTTTGCATTTTTTCTTTAATTTGTTCTCATTAGGTTTATTTTATTTTATTTTCTTCTTAAATCCAAAACCCCCTAAACCTAAACACCGATTAATTTTATTCAACAACTTTACACACACTCTCTATAGGATCGACCTAGACTCACCATTACTACAGTAATAATTTAGTTATTTTATTTTGACTAGCGTTACGACGCGCAGATTGATTTTGGCATCGTTGCCACGGAGTGCAGAGTTTTAGTTTTTGTTTGTGATTTTAATTGGTGTTTTGTATATATTTGTTCGTAATTGATTTCTTTTCAGTTATTTCATGATTGTTTTTTGTTTCGTGTTTGTGATAAAAAAAATTCAATATGGATGGAAGTAATTTTTTCTTTAATTCATATTCTTAATCCTATAACAATGTTTGGACTGATCAACCTAACTTTTGTTATGGATGGGATAATTAGCCGAATTACTTTCATGATAGTTTGTAGGAAGCACAACAATTCTCGTACATACCAGAAGCTTCCTATCAAGACTCAGGTGTATCCTTGGAAGAATTAGTTCATGTGTATGGTGCTAACACTTTGCAATTCCTACAGGAAATAAGTTTTAGAATCCAAAACTTGACAAGCCAGGCGGATAAATTGATGGAAGCTATCAATCGCCTAGCATCACAAAGCAAAGAGACGCAACTATATCAACCTGAGGAGTACCCGATGGATATTTGTGCGGAAATTTTAGAAAATGATGAGGAGCTTGAGAAGTGTGAGGTCAATCCTCAACAAATTGCTTGTGTCGAAGAAGCTGAGGAGGAGCTCGAAGTAGAATAAGATACGTCATTTAGCTTAGAGGTAAGTACTAAGTCCATAATTAATTTGAAACTAACTCTTCACCTTTACATAGCAGATTGAAGGAACTAAATGAGGAAGAAAAAGTGGAAGAGATGTTTGAAATATTTCCCAAGTGCATGGACTTGGTCAACATTGAAAGTCTGAGGATATGGAAGGAGCTAAATGGGAATGATTATCAATCAAAACCCTATCCTAAAGAACCTCACGTTGAAGGATCGCATGTGCCACCTAAAGACCATAATTTTGTCACATGAGGGAAAGAGGGAGTCAAGCTAATGACCCAAAGCTAAGGCGCTTCTTGGGAGGCAACTCAAGGAAAGTAAATTTTTTTGCTTTTAAATTTTTGCATTTATTTTTTTGATGCATGTGTGTTTCTTTGTTGATTTATTTTTTCTTGTTTTAAAGTTTTCAATCAAAATGGGAAAAAGAATAAAACAAACAAAACAAACATTTTCTCTTTTCTGTTGATTCTAAGATTATATAATCATAAGTAGAGAATGAATTGACTAGAGAATTTCATAGCAACTTTGACATGTACTTTTACTCTTGTGATTGATTGATGTGCATTATCTTTAGAAGAATAGGACTAGTAGTAGACAAAGCCGGTGAGATTTTAAGGCTTATTATATTGAAACATCTAGATCAATCTCATTGTTTTTTGATAATGTGTGACCTTCATGACATATGCAGCCCGATTTTGTGTTGAATTTCTATTCAATGCCACATTTTTATTACATGAATTAACATGGATATGATTACGCGTTCTTTGTTTTTCATAAACTACATTAGCCAAATAACCTATCTTATTGACATGATTTTTCCCTCGATAAACCCCTTTGAGCTTTATACTTTTTCTTTGTGCACTAACCACATTACATGCTTTATACTTACCCAAATGTCCTACCCAAGCCATAAGCTAGTGGAGCAGTTGTGATTGTTGAGTTTATGGATGTATAAAATTCTAACTGTAGGGGTGTCTATATGTGTAGGTTTGTTATAATGTTGGGATGTTTTGTCATTGAAATTCTCATGTTGATGTAATTTATTTTAATTTTTATAAGGAAAAAAAAGAAAAGAAAATGAAAAAGAAAGAAAGAAAGAAAAAGAATAAAAAATTTTGTTTAAATAAATTTATCAAGGAAGAAGTGCATATGAATTTGCAAAGTTATTCATGATTAATGCATCTTCTTAGAGTTGTAATGAATGTAATATTTGAGTATGTTGAATATGAGGTAGATGTTGGCTCGGAAGGTTCACTATTGTGGTTTCAATGTATTGTTGGCATCGATTGTATGAGTGATTCTTTTGAATTGGTATATGCTTCATGTGGTTTATGTGTGAGAGTTGAATGGGGTTATGGAATATAAATGTTGCATTGGTCATAGCTGACGATACCCAATTTTTGATGAGTGTTACTTTGTTTCACTAGCTTAATGGTTTTCATGCTACTTAACCTAAATACATCTCACGTTACCTTTGCCCACATTATAACCCTAAAAAGTCCTTTGATTCATAATTTTGCATGTGAATTTTAGTGGCAGAGAAATGAAATGATATGCAAAGTTGTGAATTGTCAAGATCATGAATAGTATTGAGTGTACCTATTGATAGATTTTAGTTAAATAAAGTTTTCGAGCCTACCATTAGATTGCTCAAATTTTAAAGGTATTGAATGTTGATTGATCCTGAGTAAAAGCTTGGAATGTTGATTTCTTGCTATGATTTTTTAAAAGTCATTCATCTTTGTTTATGCTTATGTATTCTTAGAACATGTGAGAATTAAGTAAATGTTTTGAGTCTTTAAGCTTAATGTGGATGTTTGCCTAAGGACGGCCGTGAGGGAAATTGATAGGTATTTAATTGTTGATACATTTAATTATTTACACTTAGCAATTAATAATATGAAAATACTTAAGATACTTACTTTAATTCATATATGATTTTAGGTACAATTTGGAAGCAAAGAAACTACAGGGACTAGAAAGAATTATATTTGGGTCGTTTTTCGAAGATTAATTTTCACTTGTCTTAGGGTAAGAAGAAATTAAAAGACAAGAAGAAAATTAAAAAAAGAAAAAAATTGCAAATAAGGTGAGCTGCATAGATTATGTATGCAATTACATTAATTAAGAGTTACGAATTAAATGAGACAAAACGACAGTGCTAGAAGCAGTCCATGACCAAAACAACAGCGCAGATGGGAAGCCAGCAGACCAAAATGTCTAACATCTGCGTGAAAAATGCAGAACATGTTTGCGTTTTACACAGACAACATCTGCATCTCATGTAGACTTAAGGAGCGTTTTGGTTAAAACATACAGCACAAAGAAGGCATCTGTGAGAGGATTAAGAGACATGTATAGTGAGGGTGAACCCAAAAACCTTCATCTTAAATTGTCCCATCAATAGCTACAGTAGCGAGGAGTGAAGACAGCTAGCTTAGTTGCAGTAGAGAAACAAAAAGCGTAAAACAAAGAGAGTTACAAGAGAGGAAAAGGGACGTGAATAGGATAATGGACTAAAAACCACCATTTTTAATTGTCCCATCGGTGAATAGTAGCTAGGAAAAGCTTGCAGTAGTGAGGTTTGAAGGGGGTTTCGGTTGGGGTATTAATGGGGGTTGAAACATTCTTCCGAAAGAGACTTATGAAGAAGTAATATCTCGACGTCGGTTTGGAGGCGACATCAACGCCGACAACCTGGATTATTTTTTTTATTATTTTGCTGTTTCTTTCGCTTATTTGAAATTGATTGTGTTATCTTGTATAAATTGATTAGGTATTTGAATGAAGATGATTTTAATGCTCTATTGAATCGTTTTTTATAAAAACTCATTGTTAGAATCGAATGCAATATGTAATCGTTGTATTCTCGATTCATGTGTAGCAATTAATGGTTCTGAATCATTAAAGATAACATAACATAGGTTAAATAATCCGAGCTTGTATGATTATTGCCTAAATTGGTCTATTTTTCTGATTCATAATGCAGTTGTCTGAATAAACTTAGAGAGCTTATTATAGGTTTCTCAGTAGCTAAGGTTAATTAACGAGCGCTTCGAAATTAACTAGGATCTAAGGAAAAATTAGGATTAACAGAGATTATTGTTAATCTACAACTAATAATTACTAAGAGAGATTAAAAAAACAACAAATTAATAAATTATGCTTAATTATGGGTAGGCCGAGATTAAACCAAAGAATCGAACCCCTATCAAAATCCCCAATTTTATCATTTTTTTATCATTTTTTACATGTTTTCCTTAATTTGTTTTCATTATGTCTATTTTATTTTATTTTCTTCTTAAATCCAAAACCCCCAAAACTTAAACACTGATTAATTTCATTTAACAACTTTACATACACTCTTTATGGGATCTACCTAGACTCACCACTACTATAGTAGTAGTCTAGTTATTTTATTTTAACTAGCGTTATATCGTGCCGATCACAAATATATTTGAAAAATCAAGGTTATTCATCATCTACTTAATTGCAATATTCATCAACTAGAAAGGCATTCAAATACTTGCATTCAATTCTTAATCAATTTAATTTAATCTAACAAATTATTCAAATAATAACTTAATCCATATAATTTAGTCTGTAACTTAAAAAAGCCACCTTGTTTAAAAATGTATCATTTCATTTGCCTATCTAAAAGTTTAGATTTTACTATTATTCTTCCCTCTAAAAGTTATTTTGTTATTTTAAATTGATATTCTTGGTTTTTGATAATTGAATTTGTTTCTGTCGGAAAATTTTAAGGTGACAAAAAAAGCTCACCTTAAACTTTTCCTAAGATTAAGAGAATTAGTTTCTTTAGCAAGTAAGATTATTGGCTTCTCCTCTTTCTACTAGTCATAATTATTTCCTTTTTAGATTATAATGCATATTCAGTTTAGTAGTATTTATTTCTTTGTTAATATTTCATAATATATTTTAATTTTATGTTTTTTTAATGATTTAAGATTCAATACACTTTATCCCTTTGTGTTTCCTCATATCAATCTTTTAATAACATGTACCACAAGTTTGTAATAGAATTAATTGACCAATGCTACTATCCTAGCCATTATATGGTTAGTTTTTGTTCTTTATGAATGTTTTAGGTTATTTTAAGTATAAAAAGATTACATATGAATTATGGAAGTGCTTGTATAATTACTACAATGCTACTTTTTTAATTTGTATAATTATTATAATTAGGACAATTACTTGTATAATTTGAAATAGTGAATCTAATTTAGATTCATCTGACTAATTAAATATGTCATTTGGTCTCACTAATGTGCTTAATGTTTTTATGAAGTTAATAAATTAAGTATTGTATACATATAAAAATAGGTTGTTGTTGTTTGTTTAATGATTTTACACCTTCCTAGTTATATGTCTAACCTCTCTTTTTTTATGCACACTACAAGAAAAATCACTTAATAGCGTCAGAATATTTTTGACAGAACTCATTCCGTCTTTATTTACCGATGGAAAATTATATTCCGTCAAAAAATAGGGTGTATTTAGCGACGAAAAATACATCCGTCGGAAATACTAGAGGGAAGAATTTCCCGCAAAATCTCCGACGGTATATATCAACGTCAAAACCTACGATGTCGGGAAAAAATGCAAGAACCGTTTCCGCAATTTATTTACTTCGGATGATTATGACAAGTTACCATCAGTATATATACCGACGGAACAACATTTTTCGTCAGTAATAAATGCAGGAATTACTTCCGCGATAAGTTTGCTTCGCCTCTTTACCGACGATCAACTTATCGTTGGTAAAAAGATTTCTTTTACCGACAGAAGACATATTCCGTCGCAATATCTTGTAACTTATGTACCGACAGATTAAGCCTTCCGTCGGTAAACTGTTAACAAACGTCGTCGTTTCGATGCAAACGAGACGTTAATCATTAATCAGCGACGGAGTCAAGTTTCTGTCGGTAAATTTCGGCATCTCGGGTTAACGATTCATTGAAATATCCCTACGTTACCGACGGAATTTGTGTTCCATCGGTATTTGAGTTTCCACCATATTAAATAGCCGCTCTTTTACTGACAGAATGTTGTGTGTCCGTCGGTAACTGTCGGCAGGGAAACCTAGACTACCGACAGAATTTGTGTTCCGTCGGTATTTGATTTTTCACCGTATTAAATTGCCGCTCTTTTACCGACGGAATGTTGTGTGTCCGTCGGTAACTGTCAGCGGTTGCGTCATGAGAAAACCTAGATTACCGACGGAATGTTATGTTCTGTCGGTAATCCAACGCCTTTAAGTCGGGCGCCAACCCCCCTCCCCCTCGCGCACTCATTTCTCTTCTCTCCTCCCAAACCATTCGGTCTTCTATTTTCAGACTCCTCTCGCGTTTTTCGGCCGTTTTTCGATTGTTGTCTTACTTATCGTGCATTGTTTGAGGTAAACTCTCTTATGGGTGTATTATTTTTACCAAAAAAAGCATGTTTTTAGTGTTAAACGTGAATGTTTGGTTATGACATCTTGCTTGATTATTGTTGATATTTGCGGTTTTTGTGTAATTATTGGTGTATTTGTTGTTTATATGTGTTATTGTTAGTAAATAATGGAAAAATGCAATTGATTTGTGGTTAGATTGAGATTCTACATATTGCCTATGAAGTATTTGATAAAATGCCTTTTATGATGTTTGAAATGTTTTTTGTAATTGTTGTGTTAATTTGAGAATTTGAATATGTAATTTT
>JAOQMS010066127.1:0-50757 GCA_027563885.1 Erythroxylum longipes
AAGTAAAATGTGTTATAGTATAAAAGCATGAAGATGAATCAATAATGGTTAAGGTGTTTTTCATTAGATTACGCCCATGTTATATGACTCCGGATAGTTGGCTAATAAGGGTTCTTTGAAATAACCCTACAGGGTAATAAGCTCACGTTTTATGATATTCTAGATAATTGGGCTCCAAAAATGGGATCCAACACTTCAAACCTACTGGTCAAACCCAAACTCAACCAGAAGTTTGGTCAACTCAAACTTGACTCTTTAATTTCAAAATTACCACAAAGATTAAACCTTACATAGAGACATGGCCTCTAATGAACTAGTCAAATTTAAATCAAGTCAAATAACAAATATAGCACATATTATAATAAAATTGATTAAACTAATTAAATAAAATAAGTAATTTAAATACTTGGGATGCTAAATTAAAAGTAACAAACCATTCTAGAATTTTTATTTCATTATTTTAAAATTTTAAATTTCAATTAATTACTAAAACTTTTAAAATTTGAACAACTCAGTGCAAGAAGTTTTTTATTAACATTTGCTAATATGGTTTAGAGATCATATAAAGATTGACAGTTAAAGGGTCTACTTAGTTATTATTTGAATTGGACTAAAAGTTTGTAAAATTTCAGTACTTAGATTTGATGCTTCCTAAAACAATTTCGCCAAAATATTTCTAGAGATAATCTCTATAATGAGACTAAAATTATAGAATCTTAATAAAAAAATTCTTAAGGAGAAATCCAAAGGTCTTAGGAATGAATCTAAATCTAATTTAACTAAAGCTCTTCAACAATGACTTTATAAGACGATTATCAGTGGATTTTGATTAAGTCTAGTTTCGTTGGAATAGGTGTTTCTACTAACAACTTCAAAATAATCTAACCAAAATTGTACCAGATAATCTCTGTAAATCTCTGTAATGAGACTGAAATTATTAAATTCCAAAGAAAAAATTCATAATGAAAAATACAAAAGTCGTACATTAAATCCAAATCTAATTCATCTAAAGCTCTTCAACAATTGAACAGATGTTTCTACTAACAACTTCATCGACCCTTTTCATCCTTTCCTCTACCATTGAATCAACTTCCAACCACTTATTTCTTTCAATAACCATAAGGTGACTATATTAGATTATTTTTTACAGGGTAAAGGCAATCTTATCAATATCGCACTACTAGGTACTGAATTCAGTTCTTTTATAATATGGTACCATATTGGATAATATTAGGTAATATTTTACTTAAATTTTTAAAATTTAAAACTACCATAGTTTATGATGCTGAAAATTCTTAGCATTTGCTTAAGAGGGTAATCATTAGGAATGACTATCCACTTTTAATTTTAAATTAAAACGAATTCAAAATGTTTGTTACATAAGTTTTAGTCAAATTTTAAGATCTTACTTTGAATTTTGTTAAAAAATGATATATTCAAAATTTACTATGCGAAAAAAAGAATAATATTGAAGATGTTGCAATTAATAATGGGTAAGTAGAATTTACACCAAAATTTTTAAAAATATGAAAATAAAAATATGGGTTACATGGCCATGACATCAAATTATATTAATAATAATTAAACCTTATGCAATATCATCTTGAGTTAAATAAATATATTTTTATAAATTTATATTTATTTATTTAATCGTTGATTTTGTTTCTAGATGATAGATTAATTTATGTTTCTATGCCTTATATAAGTGATAGGCTAACAAGTTTATTGGTTAATTATTTGATGAAATAAAGCATCATGATAAATTTGTCGATAATAACTTTAGATAATTATAGCGGAAACGAGCATATGATTGACAAGGTTAAAAGTAAGTTACATGCTAGGAGCTTATTAATAGATGATATGATCTTTCATAAGCATTGTTGCCTGCATATAATGCATCTAATTATCAAGAATGATTTGAGATTATCAAATAAGGGATAGAAGCAATTCACAATATTTTAGTGTATAAAAGTGCAATATCTAAATAAGTTGAGAAATATAAGGAAACAATAAGACAATTGTGCATTCGATACACTATAAAGTTATGTCTAGTTTTCCAATAAAGTGAAATAAACACTTGATGTCACTATTAAGCATAGGGATACATTAATTAGGTTGACACAATGTGATTTCCAATACATTTTTTATTGATGTATTTGCAACTGAAGTTGGTAAAAGAAAATTGTAAGAAGTTAGATGTGTTTAACATCATCAATGAGTTTTTTTGTCCAGCATAAAATATCTAACTACTAACACTTATTTTTTAACACATGCGAAATCAAGACAGAATTATCTAAATGAATCATTTCTTCAAATGAGATTATTCAAATAATGATAGATAAGAAAATAGAAAAATTTTACATTTATTAGAATGTGATTGGTAATACCATGAAAGTTACTACTGTTTTGGATCTACAGTATAAGGTTGCTATAATTGAATATTATTTTCAAAGGATCTATGATGATCAAACTTCAACATAAGTTGATATCATTAAAAAAATTTGTATTATGATTTTTTTTTCTAATTACCAAATAAGATTAGGTAAAAAGCTCGATCACAACAATTCAATGTTAGGTTCAACTTTTATTGGTACATCCTTATCAAGCAAGAAAGTTTTCAGTTTGAATCTTAGTTTAAAAGAATTAATGAGTGAAAAATGTTTAGGATTTCATATAGTCACATATGGTTAAAGAATTTTAGCTTTTCTTTTCATAAATGCTTGTTGAAAGACATTGGAGAAACCATGGTCTTGATAAGGTCTAATGGATGAACAAAGCATGTAGATTTTTATGTTCTCCTCTAAATTTAAAGTTGGTAAAGTACTAGAATTAGGTCCTTGGTACATTAGTGACAAAACTCTTTTCTTACAAAAATAGAGATAAGGCATCCTAATAAGTTTGAACATATTCCTCTATGAATTAATATCCATAAAATTCCATTTGAGTATTGGTTAACCCTTGGATTTAACTACCTAGCAAGTTTTACAGGAAGAATAATGTGTATGTACAAGGCCATTATTATTATGAAATTCATTACTTATGTTAGGCTTTGCATAAGTGAAAATGTATTATGAGCTCCTTGATTTCAAATCATTGATTAGAATCAACAAAAACGAAGAGTTTTTAGAAGACAAAGTCATGGAAACCTAACAATGGAGGCCTCTAAAGAAGATCCATAAGCAAATATAGACTATAATAAGTAAGAAGTTCCCCACTAGTGAATATGATGAATTAATGGGAATTTTTGAGGATAGGTGGATAGAAACATAGGTTGTACATAAATTTTGATAATAATCAAAACCCCCAAAACTCCTCAAAATGACTCTCTAGACTTAGTTCCTAATCTTACTCCTTTAGTTCCTCCATAGGAAGAAATCTTATGTCTTAGTTCAATATGTCCAGTTAAAATCTAGAAGAAGAATCATCCTACCTTAAAGACTCGTTAAGAAACTACAAAATTGAACAAATTCTCAAGCTCAAAGTTGTATTCTGCTTTCCATACTAATGCTTCCCCCTTGTAACCTTTATAGATTAAAAAAGATCCAGGCTGTTAAGCTTTTGAGTTTTCTTTGGTGGGGAGAAGGAGATTTGGAAGGAAGTAAAAAACTAGGAAAATTGATACAGACCCCAACCCCTTATCATGATATAGTTGCTTGGAATTTTAGCTCCAAAAAATAAAAATTCTATATGATTATCTACTTTCAATAAACCCTATGATTTTAGACCTAAAAAAACTCCTGGAATCATTATGTATAAAATTGTGTTTTTTAAAAAAACAAGTGGAAAACAATCACCAATCATTTTGATTGTTGCCATGGAAGAATATTTATAGCATTTGACATTGACAAAATTGATGTTTTCAACTCTTCATCTATAAATTAAATAATTCTCCTTATGGTAAGATTAATGGTGTTATATTAGCTTGGATCTCCTTTGTATATGTATTAAAATATGCATTCCACATATCTATGCTATGGAAGAACCTTAAAACAATAGGTTAATTACAAAAAATTCTAAACTTTGCTCAATTTTGCAATTATAAACTGAACTTTAAAAAGTGACAAATAAATACTTAAACTTTCAGTTTTCAATTCTAGCTCGAAGTTAGAATCTCCATTAACTTGCTGACATGACTTGCCACATCTTCCAAAAGCCATAAAACTTATAAATATCATACTAAATTAAATTAACTAATTAAGTTTAACTAAACTAGGTCATTTAATTAAACTAACTAATTAAGCATAACTAAATTACGTCATTTTGGGATTGAAATCCCTAAATCAAAGTGGTTGTTCTTACTGCTTTGGAGATGTTGTCAACTAATTAAATGAACTCGCTTGTAAGCATTAGAAATGAAAAAGTCAAGGAAATGATTACCAAGTTATCTCATGGATCTATGTAAAATTTTGCTAAGGTAAAGTTGAAGAAACCACTTCAAGATTTGGCTTTCAATATTATGAAGAGAATGATAACTAGTAACAGGACACTCAACAAGGATGTTGATGATGATGGAATAAAAGAGTTTGTGAATGCAATGATAGAGCTAACTCCTTATTATGATTATGTAAATCCAAGAGATTTTATATTTTTTGGGGTTGGTTTGATGATGGTTGTTATGAGAAGAAGTTGAGGAATATTTTCAAAAGGATGGACACTTGGATGCAAAAATTAGTTGAAGAGTGTAGAAATAAGTTGTATATTGGAAGCTTGGAAACTTTGGTTAACAATTTTCTTTTTTTTTTGTAAAAGGCAGATCCAAAAAATATTAAAGATGACATTATCAATGGTTTTATATCAGTAAGTTCCCACTTATTAATAATATTGCTATAAAGTCAACCATAACATTTGCATTAATGCTAAGCATATTAATATCTTTAATGATATTTTACTGATGAGCTTTATGAGTGAACAAACTAAGGTGTAGCAGACTTCTATGTGAAAGTGAAGAGAAATAAATTTAATTTAGGGATTTCAGTCCGAAAATGATCTAGTTTATTTATGTTTAATCATTTAGTTTAAATAAACGATATAGTTTAGTTAAACTTAATTAGTTAGTTTTATTCAGTTTGACAGGTAAAAGTGTTTAGGATTTTTGGAACACGTGACAAGCCATGTTAGTAAAGTTAATGGAGATTTTAACATTAGGCTAGAATTGAAAAAAATTGAAAGTTTGAGCTATAATTACAAGCAAAGTTTGGGATTTTTTTTAGTTAACCCAAAAAAAATCTATAGTGTTATAAATATCCCTTGGTTGATGCTAAAAGATTTTAATTGTATATTAAACAACTCTAAAGCATAGTTCAAAATTGAAATAAAAGCACCTTATAAGGAGCTTAGAACTCGTATAGCAAACATTAGTGGCAAACTTAAAGTTTGATTGTTAATATATTATTTGGAAAAATAGGGATTGATTTCTAAGTAAAAAACATGATAGAGCATTCGTCAACCACTACTAGCTTCACACATTTTAATCAAGTAAGCCACTTTTCAACAATCAACTTTACTCTAACCATAACCCTATTGAGTTGTAGTATATCATAGTTAACAAAAAAAGAGTTTCTCCTTTTAGGTTTTTTAACTATCTCATTAACCTAGAGGGCTTCCAAGATGTAATTAACATAGGGAGAAATATTGAGATGAATTGCTATGAATCTTTCAAATGTTATAAGAAGATGATGGGAATTAAAGAGGAACTGAAGAAGGTTAATAAGCCCTCTAACTGCAACACTAAACTGGTTATTAACAAACAGAAGGTGTTTCTATGGCAAAAATATAATAATCTTTAGTTAGGGAAAACTAACCTTGGAAAATAAGCTCATGTGAAAGAAGTTCTGAAGGAATATACAAGGAACTTAAAAATCATCATTCCTTACTCAAGCAGAAATATAGAATCTATATTATATTAAGGAAGTGGGTACCAACTACAGTTATTTCCATAAATCTCTTCTTGAAAGAAGGATTTTTAATAAAATTACCTTTTTAACTATTAACAATGGGGAATAGTTCATAATGAGGATCATTAAGAGGTGGAACTAGAGAACATTAGGAACTCCTTAGGTACTGCTTTTACTGATACTCTTAATACTTAATAGTCTTCATCTTTTCTGGTCTTCTCCTTTAAGCATCCCCAATTGGATCTACAATAATGATAAGTTGTTTATTGAATATATATTTACTCCTTAATGCTTAGTGATTAATGTTATATTGTGTTTAAGATACTTATTTTGATTCATATTCTGTTTTAGGTACAAGTTAGAGGAATATGAACCAAATTGAGCTAAAAACATATCCTTAGAGCTGTTCTATCTATTTTTTTATATCTTATTTACTTTTTTATAAGCAAAAAAGAGATAAATTAGGGTAAATATGGGACAAAGAATGTTAGGAATAAAGTTATTACAATTTAACTCACTAGAAGCTTGTAGGAGTGCAAAGAAGCAGTTTCAGCTACTTATGCAACCTACATGGTCCTGAGTGGACTTACATAACAGTGTAAGTGAGCTGTATGACCATATAAGTGGCCTTATAGCTCACAGTGAATGTGTCTATTCATGATTATTACAATATTTACACAAATGGTTACCTATATGCCCATGTAGCTGACTGTGTATTGTCATAGAACCCTATTTTTTTACCATAAAAAGGCAGTTAAATGGATAAATGAGGCATAAAGAGATTAAAGACATAAAAGGGAGGCAGATTCCTTACCCTTTGGATAGCTATAAGGACTTGAACTTCATCCTTCTAGTTTAAAGGGATATCTTGGCCAATAAACATGTTTGAACAATGATTAATATAGTGATGTTATTCTTAATCTCTTTAGAATTGATTATGTTATCCAATGATTAATGTTTTAGGATTTTTTAATGAATGATTTAGACACTCCAAATAGGTTATTCACATATGAACTTATTATTAGAATCTAGATTACAATGCATAATCATTGTAACTTTGATTCACTTATTGAAAATTGAAGGTTACGCATCATTCAGGATAATATAACATAGGTTAAATGACTTGAGCTTATATAGTTATTACCTAGATTAACCTTTATTCCTATTATGTAATACAATTCTTATATTAAATTTAGAGAGCTTATTCTAGGTTATCTGATAGCTAGACTTAACCAAAGAGATTGTTTTAACTAAATACAACCTAAGGGAAATTTGGAATTAATAGTGTTCATTGTTAATCTAGAATTAATAGTTTCAAAGAGAGATATGAGAACAACATGAGGATTAATTGTCTCATTCGTGTAAAGGCTAATATTAAACTACGAACTAGATTTGAAACTCATTGATCATTTTTAGAAATTTTGAAATTTTGAAATGATTTACTAGTTTCATTTTATTTTGTTAATCAAATGTAACCAAACCCCCCCAAATCCTAAACACAGGTTTATATATTACAAAAGCTAGATACACACTATTATGGATATCCTTCATCACCACTACTATAAATTTAGTTATGCAGAATTAGGTTTTTGGAGTGTTTGATGCACATTAAGAACTTTGGCGCCATTGTTGGGGAGAGAAACAATTTTATTTTATTTTTATTTGTTTAGAATTAGTTTTTACAGTTGTTTCTTAATCGTTTTATGTTTTTTTGTATGGTTGGGAAGAGATCTTATCATTAAGACCTTGTATAATTTGATTTTGAGTTTAAAAGGACACTGTAAAGGTTAAAAAGGGAAGCCAAAACAACTCTAGGATAGGCCATGTCTAATTTAAGAAATAAGACTTGGCTCAAAGACTCTTACGCATTACTTTTCCAAATGTCATTGAACATATTAATTTTAAGCTTAAGTTTGGCTTAATCCATCTTTTTCCTAACTTTCATAGTCCTGTAAGTAAAGATGCTCATAAGCATCTTAAGGAGCTTGGTATGGTCTATCTTAGTGTGAAACCTCTAGGGGTGACAGACGAGTAAATTATGTTTAGAGCTTTTCCATTTTCAGTGAATGATATAGCAAAAGACTAGCTTTTTGATTTGCCTATAGGAAGTGCGAGCACATGGATTGAAATGAAGAGGTTATTTTTAGAAAAATACTTTCCAACATCAAAGATAGCCAGTATAAGGAAATAGATTTATAGGATATAGAAACATCATGAATAATCCCTTTACAAGTATTGACAGCACTTAATAAAGGCTTGCACCAGCTATTCTCATCATAGAACAACTCCTTATCTAATGCTTCTACAAGGGATAAATTCCTATATATAGGATCTTGGTATATGTAGCAAGTGGTGGAGCATTGTTTGAAAAGAATCTCGTAGAGGCCAGAACATTAATTGAGCCCTATTGTCGTGAACACTCAATAATTTAGCATTAGCAACAATTTTTGAATGGGAAAAGAGGTAAACAATTTATCTATAGAACATCGTTTAGATAAAATAACATCTTCTATTAGACAAATTACTATAGGGCAGGCATAGGTGAAAGCTTGTGGTATATGTGCAAATGTGAACCATCCTACAAATGGGTGTCCATTGTTCCAGATTGAAACATGGAGTATGTTAATGTTGTAGAGGAATTTTTTTCCATCAATACAAGCTATATTCCTACACCTATCTCTCTAACTTGAGTTATAAAAGGATAGGTAGCATAACTACTTCCCACATAAGCCACAGGGAGCTCAATAATTTCAACCTAGACCACAAGCCTCTTATTCGAACTCAAGTACATCTTTGGAAGATATAGTTAATTCTCTTTCCATTAGTACTCTACAATTCCATCAAGATGTAAAACAATTTTAGAAAGAAACAAAATTTCAATTTTAAAACACAAGGTCTAGCATTTAGAATTTAGAAAGTTAAATGGTTAGATGGAAGTGGTTATCAACCACCTAGAATCATAAAGCAGAGGGAAGTTACTATCTTAACCTAATGTAAATCCAAAGAATGTTAGTGTGGTGACTTTAAGGAGTGGTAGGGAGCTTGAGAATCTTAAAAGGACGTTACAAGAATGGCCAAAAAAGATGAGATTGAGGAGTTATTAGAAGAAGGAAATCCCTCATCTAGCGAAAAGGTAAATTCTGAATGTCCCAATATGATTAAGACTAAGCCTTTACCTTTTCCTCATAAGATAGCAAAATTAAATAAGGAGGAGGATAAAGGGATATTGGAGACCTTTTGAAAGCTATAGGTAAATATGCCTTTTTTAGGTACAATCAAAAAAGTGACAAAGCATATAAAATTCCTGAAGGAATTGTGTACAAATAAGAGAAAGTTGAGAGGTAATGAGATGGTCATAATGAGTAAGAATGTTTTTGTGGTCTTTAGAAAGAAAATACCTCTTAAGTGTAATGACTTAGGCATGTTATACCATTCCTTGTAAATTTGTAATACTAAGATTAAATAGGCCATGTCAGATTTAGGATCAACAATTAACTTATGTCTCATTCTATGTATACTTCTTTAAATTTAGGCCCGTTAAAAGAAACTAGTGTTATCATAAAATTGGTCAATCATACTAATGCTTATTTAGATGGAGTGACTGTGGATGTGCTTATGCAGGTTAATGAACAAATATTTCCTCCTGATTTTTATTTGGTAGGTATGAATGACGAAACTTCTTATAATATAATACATATCTTACTAGGGAGATCATTCCTTAGCACGACCCAAACTAGGATTGATGTTCGTGAGGGTACCCTCATGATGGAACCTAATAGGGAAGTTACTTATTTCAATTTTTTTGATGTCATGAAGCATCCCCAAAATGACCAATTTTTATAATTAACGTGATTAAAGTATATATATAAATTAGAAGTAGTTTCAAATATGGAGAAGGCTAAAGATTTTAATGTCTCAAGGAAAAGCTTTATTGTTAGTTAAAAAGCACTTCTTTATTGCTCTAGATATAAACTTCTTCTTCATAAATTATGTCTTTGTTAGGTTACTCCTTTTGTGATTACTAATGTCTCTCCTTATGGTGCAATGGAGATTAAAAGTATTAAAATAAAAATACATTAAATATGAGTGGTCATCGACTCGAGCCTTATCTTGAGGAATTTTAAATGGAAAATGCAAAATTT
Organism: Erythroxylum longipes; assembly: GCA_027563885.1. Classification (NCBI taxonomy): domain Eukaryota; kingdom Viridiplantae; phylum Streptophyta; class Magnoliopsida; order Malpighiales; family Erythroxylaceae; genus Erythroxylum; species Erythroxylum longipes. The sequence continues at coordinate 10,037 of JAOQMS010066127.1, forward strand.
ATGATCCTTGGAGATCAAAATTTTATCACATTATGAGGAAGAAGGCATGGAGTCGAGCCGACAATAATAACAAAGGCATTACCTAGGAGGTAACCCAAGGGGACTTTATTCCTTTTACTTTACAATTTTTCATTTGTTGTTTTTGTTGAATGCTTCGTTTCTTACATTTAAATGATACATTAGGGACAATGTACCTTCTAAGTATGAGGGGTAGGGCAATATTTATTTTAAGTTCCTTTTGGTTCTTTTATGTTTTTTCTACATGTTAAAAAAATAATCTCTTTTTTATTGCTTTTAATAGTATATAGTTATAATTAGATAGTAGAATTAACTAGAAAAATTCATGATAACTTAGGCATGTATTTTTACTTTTGTGATTGGTTAATATATATTTTCTTTAGAAGAATAATGACTAATGGGTAGACATAAGCCCGTGAGATTTTGAGCCTTTTACACTGACACTTCCATATCAATCTCATTGCCTTATATTCATGTGTGACCTTTATGACATGAACATTCTAAATTTGCCTTGATTTTATATTCGAAACCACTTTTTTATCATATGCATTAACATGGAAATGACAAAAGAATTGTTGATAAGTTTTATATAGAAAAATTTCAATACCACAAGTATACAGATCATAACGTATAGTACAAAAGGTATCGGTCCCATGAGGACTAACTAGACACCTAACATCTTGAATAAAAATTTGATTAAGGTAATAAAAGATATGTTGAATTAAAATAAATTACTAACATTAAAACAATAATTAAAGCTAAACAATCAAATAAGTGAATAATTGAGACTAGCAATAAGATTGAAGTTAATTAATGATGGAAACTTAAGAATTATTATATCCTTGATTTGTTTTCCTTTTGTCTTATTGATTCAATTATGCTTGATCCTAAATATCCTAAATTTTTTGTTACCCTCTGTTGGGATCTAATAAATTAACCCCAACTGGAATTATTAATAATATTGTAACCTCTTGATTCACAAAACTACTAACTATTCAATTAGATTTGAAGCAATCCTAAGGATAATAATTTACAATTAGGATTTCTCTTCAATTATTTATGAATCTAAAATTTTCAGTTTTATTAAGCTACCAACTCATGTTGCGCACCTTAACATAACTAATTTGATTCATGTTTTTGATTTATTACTAAGTATGGCTGCTCCTTTTTTAGTGTTTTTCTTTCCTTAAATACTTATTGAGGCTTCTAAGTTTGTTTCTAGGGTTTCTCTGCTTAATTTGGTTCAAAAAAAATCCCGAAATGTAAAGAATAAAAAAAATGCATGAGTTGGAAAATACCCTTCCACGATCATGGGAGGTGCCACGATTGAGGCTTACCTTATTCATGCCCTTTTTCAGATTATACATGGGGTCATAATCATGATAGGGAGCTCCATGCACACTGCCCACGATCATGGTAGATGCCGCAATTGTGGCTTGCTTCAATGCTTCTAATTCTTCCTCTTTTCTTTAATTTCCTATTTTCATTCACTCAGAAACATATCAAACACCCCTTGAAACATCATATTAAGATCAACTTCTTGCTCTAAATTAATAAAATAATTAAAAACATAAAAACACTAACAATAACACAATTCTAAGTCTTAAACACATGATTATCATCTATGAAAACACTTAAAAACACACTCAAACCCCCAGAAAACACAATAATCTACACCTAGAAATAGGCATTTTTTTGATGCTATATTAGCCTTTTCTTCACTCTCACTACTTGGATTTATATTTGTGCCCCTTCTTCCTTCCATTTTTGTTTTGTTTTTTCATGCTCTTTGCTTTTGGCCACTATTTTGTGCGACAATTTACTATTTTTAGTGGGGTTTCACCTCGATAGAGGGCTTCTGCATGCCACCAAGACTGAATCCTCTAGCATTCAAGAGGTGTTCTTTGTCTTATCTCGCGAGGCTCTGGTCTCCAAAATCTACGTCCCCCATGGTTCAATGAGTAACAACTCTGAAAATGTCAAGATATTACTTACTGGTGCTTAGAAAACAAGCTCTACACCCCTCTAAAAAAGGGGTCTTTAAAACATTTTCTAAATATGCTGAATGAAGGGGAAATTTGAATCCCTGTGGAACTACTAAAATTCAGTGCTCATGTATGATCTTTAACCTTAATAGGTTTCTTTTAGAATAAATTTCCTACCTTTCCTGTGATACGAGCATAAGTTAAATCTAGGTTGAGCTTTAAAGGGTTAGATAAGGTTCTGTTAAGAGAAGATGACTCTATTTTGTTTAAATTTGCATAAGAAAATCAATTGAATGAAATTATGGAACAAGGTCCATGACATAGCAGGGATTAACCATTTTTTGTTCAGAAATTGAAGCCTAGTATGGAGATGGATAGAAGTAAGGTAGAAACTTTTCCTATATGGGTCAATTTCCATCACCTCCCTCTGAAATTTCTCTAGGGAAGCCTTTTTATATGGACACTCAAATGGCGTCCATGGCCGGAATCGGTTATGTCAAAATTTTTATAGAAATCTAGAAATCTTTAGATTTACTAGCTAGCATTGTTGTTATGTGCTTTAGGAGGTTTGGTGAGCTTGAAAAAAAGAACTCCTTGTCATACACTTGGAAGCCTAGTTTTGCTACTAAAACTTGGAAATCGAGAAGAAAAAAATTTAAAACTAGTTGGCATCAAGAAATCTTGAGGTTAGACAATAATGAGGTTGGTGAGGCAGCTAGTAAGCAAGATGGTAGCTTACTAGAGGAAAACCTAGTTCTTGCTAGAAGTGCATCTTCCTTGAATGATTAGGTAAGTCCAAGTACCGAAGAAGACTCTGATAATGCTGCAAATATGGATAATAATGAGTCTAGTTATGTAGTGGGCAAGCAAGAATGCAGTTTACCTACACAAATTCTGATTCCTAAAGTAATTGAGACTATTATGGAGGCTCAACCGAGTCTAAAGACAGAAAATGAACTTGATATAGGTGCAAATATGGATAATGTAGAAGAAATACATATTGAAAATTTTACTAATTGTTGCAATGTTTATAGTTTACAAACTACATCCTCCAGTTATGACTATTATAAAGAGTCAGACGTAAATATTCCAACTTAAGTTACTGAAATTTTGGACAGTGAAAACAAGTAAGCTGTATTAACGCAGAATTTTTTCAATGGCGATAGTGCAGACTTTACACTTGCCGCAAAATGACAATCCACGTGTGGAACATTAGAGGATTAAATGACCCTTTTAAAAGGTCTATGGTGAAGGAGTTAGTTAAAGAAAAACAACCTTACTTAGTAGGACTAATTGAGACTATGATTAAAGAACCCCTTCAACATAAGGACTTTCACTTTTTAGGTGCTAATTGGAAGTTTTTTTTCTAATCACCAAGCACATTACAATGGTAAGACCTTTTACGTTTATAATGATGATATTATTAAAGTCAAAAAAGTGGAGGAAAGAGATCATTTTATACATTTATAGTGTCAATTTCATTATCAAAATCTTGATTTTGTTATCACTCTTATTTATGCTTTTAATTTTTGGATTTCAGAGAAATAAACTACAAGCTATTTTGAGAAGGTTAAATTCCTTTATTAAGCTGCCATGGATTGTCTGTGGTGTCTTTAATTCCACTTTAAACTCCAGGGAGATTGATGATGACAAAAAATTCTCAATTCGTGACACAAAAGAACTCTCTTATTTGCTCAACTTTATGGACCTAATAGATCTCTCATCATCTGATGGGTTGTTCACATGGTATAATAAACAATTAGGAAGATGGTTCATTTGGAAAAAAACCTTGATAGAAATATGGTGAATCCTCTATGGGAGACTTAGTTTCCTCAATCTGATGTGCATTTTGGGGAAAATATTCTATCTGATCACGCATTCATGTTAATTTAGGGTTTTTCCCGAGTTAATAAGTATAGAGCTCCTTTTCGTTATTTTAATGATTTAGCTCAATTGCAGGGATTCTTAAACATCATATCAATATGTTGGAACGAAGAAGTGAAAGGCTTTAAAGCATTTTAACTTATACAGAAACTGAGGAAGGTAAAAGATTCTCTTAAACTTCTTAGTCATGACCAATATACTAACCTTGCTAATCTCAAAATGAGACTCAAGATTGCTCAAGAGTGCTGCTATGAAGCTCCTCTTAACACCAAATTGAGAACATTCGAGGTTAATACACTAAAGGAATACCAACAAGCCCTCACATTACAATGTTCTTTCATGCAACTCTCCTTTCCAAATGTAACAGAAATCATATTTCACAGCTGATGGATAGTTCGGGTAACACATATTCTGATCAAGATGCCCTTTTGGAATTGGCCACAAATTTTTTACTAACCTGATGGGTAATGATAACTCTGAGCCTATAATGTATAATTCGAAGCAACTCCTTAGCAGTTTTATCAATTTAGACATTAAAAAATCTCTGTCTGTTCTTTTTATTGAACTAGAGGTGAAAACAGATGGTATTTAGTTTACACCCTAATAAATCACCAGACCCTTATGGATTCTCAACTAGCTTCTTTCAACAAACTTGGTATATAAAAGGTTATTTTTTCAAAGAGGCTATTCTAGAATATTTCTCTTCCTCTAAAATGTTGCTTGAAGTGAACCATACCTTTATACGTCTTAAGCCTAAAAAGAAGTTGGCTTTAACCGTGTCTGACTTAAGATCAATCTCATGTTGCAATATTCTCTACAAAGTCATTACTAAGCTTATTGTGGGCAAATTAAAGAGGGTCCTTAAGGATGTTATTAACATATCTCAAGGTGCTTTCATTTCAGAGAGGAACATAGGCGACAATATAGTATTTATCCAGGTTCTGATCAGACATTATGCTATCGGTAAGAAAATCAATAGTTGCTTGTTAAAATTTGATTTCTTTAAAGCGTTTGACACAATTAGCTAGAATTTTTTACAAGTATGCTTAAAAGCTATGGTCTTCCCAAGTATCTTTGTGCGGTGGATCATGTCTTGTATAAAATTTGCCTCCTCAGTGTATTAAATGGCCAACCATCCAAAAATTTTCATACCACAAGAGGTATAAGGCAGGGGGATCCCTTATGCCCCTACCTCTTCACCATAGATATGGAAGGACTGTCCAGGTTATTAAATAACCTCATTGTCACTAATGGAAGCTTTAAGTTCCATTATAATTGTGAAACTAGCAGACTCACTCATGTAATTTTTACTGACAATCTTATTGTAACATCTCGTTACCTATATTAAGGCTAGAATAGTAAATATGAGAGATTATTGAGAGATTGGAAAATTCATTTCATGTTCATGCATAATATGACATACACATATACGTGAATATAGGTATTTTTGCACATGAAAATGATTGCACATGCATTCATTGACATTCCGAGTATAATTGATTTATATTTGTGGAATGTGATCTTATTGATAATTGTGGTTTATTTGTATTGAAAATTGATTTGGAGAGTGTATTTCTTGATTTAGAATTTTTTGGAAGTTTTAGGAAAATTTTTCGAAATTATAGGATATTATTGAATTAGGGAAAAAATGCCACTTGGCAAGTAAATTGATAAATGACAGTAGAATTAAATGTTAGATGGCAGTGTAAATTTTTATGAACGCCAATCGGATTTAATGACATATATCATTGAAATTTGGAGACAATTGGAGTAGAAATTGAAGTTGATTGGACTAGTTAAATGAAAGAACCTAGCTTGAACCTATGGGAATAGGACATGTGGCAAGTGACATGTGTCACTTGCGAAGCCATGCCTTTATCTTTTAACCCACAATTCTTTTAACCTTGAAAGATCAATCAATTGTCTTGGTTCTTGTTTTCTTCTTCTATTTTTGTGACCTTCTCCTTTTCTTCTATTGTTCACGATTTTTTTTGCTTCTCTAACCTCCATACACGTTGAACCCAACTCCCTCACCTTCAATTACTACTTCCTTGATATTATCTTCTTCATTACCACAAGAAAACCTAAATCTTCCAACCTCCGTACTGTGGTACGTGTGATGCTTGGTAGCTAGGGCTAAGTGTTATTTTTGAAGATTTGGAGCTAAATCAAGTAAGTAGCTTGTTAATCTTTATGGGTATTGTTAAATGAAGCTTTTATGATGATAGTTAGATGTTAAATGGCATAAAATGATGTTTTATGTATGATGAACGTGAGTGATGAATAGTTAATGTAAATGTCTTGCTTTTGTATATGTATGATGAGTAATAATTCATAAATTGTTTCAGAGATGTTTTAGAGGTAGAATGATCATCATAATGGTGTTAGGATGAGTGTAGAAAATTGATAATGAATGGTATATGCATATGTTATGTTTTTGGTTAATGATGAAATATAGATCATGAATTGTTTATGAATGATATTGAGTTGAAATGGAGTTGAGAATGAATAGTAAATGAAGTAGAAAAGGTGATCATTGTACAAGTGGTGTTTGGTGTAAAATCTGGAAAATTGGAAGTTGAATGCTTGAAAATGTAGCAGTAACATGTCCACTAATTATGCTTTTGTGTTTTAGCCATAACTTGTTTTGTAGTTATCCAAATGAGATGATTCTTCATTTGGGTTAAACTAGAGACATATGGATACATTTTTCATGCAGACATCAAATTCAAATTCTATCTTTAAGAGTTTTAAAATTTGACTTGAAGTTGAGTACTGGGTGTAGCAGAAAATTAAGAAGTGCATAAAAAAATTTCTGATGAAAGTGTATGAGAATATGTTCTATTTTGAGTGTTTTTAGAGATGTTTTAAAATGGTTTTAGAGTTAAGGAAGAGGTGTAAGATGATGTTCTGATATGGGAAAGTGATTTAAAATGAAAGTTTGAGAAGAAAAATGCAGAATGTGTAGGGAAAAAATATGCAGAAAAATGAAAGTGCAGAAAACGTGAAGAACATGCATGAATTTTTCTGTTCTAATGTTTGAGTTTTAATTTGGGATTTTGGCTTTGTTTATGGATGATTTGAGTTCGATGGGAGTTGAAATGGTGAAATGAAAACAGGGAATGTACAAAAAATTAAAGTGCAGAAAAATGAAAGATGAAAATGTAGAAATGAAGAAGGTGAATGAATATGTGACGTTTTTTATATTTAGTGTTAATTATGGTTTTTAATTTGTTTAAGAATGTGTTGAGCTGAATGGGATTTGAACCAATAGATTTTAAACACATTGTTCTACATCTCCACCAAAATTATGATCTTCTGAAATCATTTGGAGGAGACTGATTGATGAATTTGGGACGAAATTGATGAGGAGTTCTGAAATTTCATAACTGGAGTATTTTCACTGAATATGCTTCAGTATTTTAGACACAACTTGTTATGTAGTTATCTAAATAGAATGATTCTTGATTTGGAGTAAACTATAGATATAGGAATACAATTTTTCTGAAGAAGTAGAATTTTAATTCTATCTCTATAATTCCAGAATCTGGACTTGAAGTTTGGTACAGAATACTGATATAGTTAAAGAATAGTCCGAATTATTTGGAGCATAACTTTTGGAATACTAAACCATATTGAATGATCTTGGTGTCATTAGAAACTTAATACAATGGGAAAAGTTTTTCTAGAAGAAAACGTTTCCAAATTACTTCATTTTCTTAGTCATAATAATCATGTAAATTTGACCCGAAAGTTTGTTTTTAGAGAAATATGGAATTATCAAATGAGTTATGAAATTAGATTCAAATTGTTTTATGGAGGTGTAAACCTTAAGTACACATTATGCTTATGTGAGTTTTGAAATATGAATGGTTATGTGATGAGAATAATGGAAAGATACCCGGGATTGTCATGAAAATACATTATACATATTCCATGTACATAAATGTGCATAAATGAATACTTATACAATTGTGCAAAATTTTGATATGTGTAAATGTATATTGCTTGATATAGAGGAGCAATTGGAACGTCAACATCTAGACGTTACTGAAACTTCATGGCAATAGCTTCGAGAGTAGAGTAACCTAGACGGTTTCATGCAATTAATTGTTTGCTTTAGAATATGTTTTAAATGATGATATGAATGTGATCAGATTATGTTGATGCCGGATAATGAAGGTATGAGACTTGATGTATGAATGTGATATTGAAGTGCTACTTGTATGTGAATGTGATGAACTAAATTCTTCTTGACATGATTCATTGATTATGAGAGATGCATTCCATACATGAATGCATGATCAGATAATGAGAGTTGTGACCTGAGTGGCCACCGAAAACAAGCTTAAAGCTCCAAATGTGATTAAGAGCCAAAGGCTCACTATGCAAAATAAGTCATGTATCTCCAACGGATAAGGGAAAGTATAAATGAGCCCGGTATCCACAATGAATACGGGACAGTTTAGGCACTCAGTCACAACAACATAATAATTGGAAAAAAGTCACATGAGCATTTCATATACATTTTAATAAGCATGTTTGATTGTTTGAAAGGAAAAATTGTCTTACCCTTAAGTGAGAATGTAATATGTGATAATTTATGCAAAATCCAAAGATGTGAATTATATGTTATATGTGTGATGTGTTGCATGAATAGAGTGAACCATCGATGATGGTTACCTCATTGAGTTCGCAAAACTTACCAAAATTGCAACATTGATTTTTTAGGACCGAGAGACTACTGTAGCTACTAAGAGATGCTACAAGGAGTATAGTCTTGTACTTTTGGGAAGAGAAAGAAATGGCTCAAAGGTCGGTTAGCTGGAATTGGAAAGATTAGATAAACTTTTTGTGTAATTTCCTCTTTCATGTAGCATATTTTATATTAGGATATGATGATGTACATGTATGGGTGTTTAAAAGCTACAATGTAAATAAATTTGGATTTATGAAATGAAATGGGGAAATTTTGATTTTAAAATACTATGACTTTCTTTATGATGTCTTATAAGAGAATAAAGAATGATGATGCCATGTTAAGTGAATGTTGTGATTGAATGTAGCGCACCATTATCATATGTTATGTACTAGAATGTCCTCAGGGTGTTCCGGTATGTACCCCATGGTAACGGGGAGCTACACTTATTCTTCTCTCTTGATTCAAGCCTAATTTTGTTATGCTAGTGATGAAAATCTTAAATATATTTTCCAAATGGACCGGACTGAAGATAAACCTTCAGAAAAGCAGCCTATATCTATCATTGGATGTGAGTAACAAAGAATTTATATATCGTTTAACTGGTATAAGTCTCCTCCCCCTTCATTTAAATATCTTAAGAGTACCTATTAACTCTTTCAAACCAAAATTCTCATATTGCATTTCTTTATTGGAAAAGCTAAAAGGCAAGATAAATGCCTAGAAAACTGCCATCTTTCCTATGCAACAAAAGTAATGTTAATTGTATTTGTTCTTAATAGTAAGCATATGCATTGGTTTGCACAAGTTTCATTGACTAAGAAGGTAATCAAGGAGGTAGATAGAATCTTAAAAATTTTCCTATGGTCTGCATCAACTGAAGAAGCCAAGAAAGCTAAAGTAAAGTAGAGGATCACTAAACCAATGAATCAAGGTGGATTATGAATCATTTTAGTTTCTAACATGCAGAAGGTTTTATTGAGCAAGAGGATTTGAAGACGTTTTATTGATCGTGGAGCTCTTTGGATTAAATGTATACTTAACATCACTTTAATGCAAACTTCTAGTAGTTATCTGATAGTTGTGCATTAATATATGTTTTTGTAGGTAATTGGCTTGTGTTTTCATATATAATTGTTGATTACTGTTTTAGTTTAGGATTCATTTTGTATATTTTCGTTTAGTTTAATTTCCATTGTTGTTCTTTTATGTTTAATGTTAATTTAAGGTAAGAATTGGCTATTTTTATGTAGGAAGGAAGATGGAGCAACTGGGAGATTGAGCTAGAGATCAAAGAGGAAAAGAAAAGAGGAGTCCATCTGTTGCAAATATGCGGGGCTTCATTAAACTTATGGTTTTTGGACTATTAAAGGATAATTAAGCCTCCATCTTCAAGGGAGAAGAAAAACCATACTGTAGAAACACCATCCTTAAGTGAAAAATACAAGTTTGGAGCCTTGGGGAAGGATTGAAGTTAAGGATCATCATCAAGTTTGGGGAAAATAGTATATAAACACCAAAATTTCCAAATTTTGGCAAAGAATAGAAGGAGTCCCTTTATTCAATTTTCTGTCAATTTTACTTCTTCTATTTTTTGTAAAATGGTTTATTTGAGTGTTGGTGACATTATAGAGACTATGAGTGGCTGATTTAGTTTTAAGGATTGCTTTTGACCTATTATTTTAGAACTCCTATTTTATTGAATTGAATGAAGATGTCTTTGATGATTGGTGATTTTATTTGTTATCTTGCAATAAATCAAGAGAGTGAGTGAGATTAATTGTGTAGGTTTGTACAACGAGAGTTTGCGACCTATAGACTTACAATCATTATGTCAATTGATTAGTTAAAAGAGAGATCTCGGTGAAATCAGTTGATCACCCATAGGATAGTTTAATAATTAGTTTAACCGGTAGATTCATTGGATAGGTTGAGCGATCGTCTAATTGATTCACTTTAATTTGATTAAGGTCTAATTGATTCAATTTAATTTGATTAAGGACAATTAATTATACCTTGAGAGAGGGTAATTAATACACTCAGAAATATAAGGTGAGACACAATTCAATTAATAAAATAGGAGGGAGAAAAATAGGGAAAAAAGTAATCTATAGTCTTTAGATTCTTGAATTCCAATTTTTCTTCAATTTGGTGTTGTCTCTTGCTTTGTGTTAGTCTTTTAATTTTAATTTAATTTTTCAGAGTATTTACATTAAACAATTTCGTTTCTTAAACAAAGTCTTGTCTAAATTAAGTAGTGCCTTAGCATCAATCCCTGTGGGATTGATATCTGCTTTTTTTAACTACAAGTCACGGTTTGTTCACTTGCAGTTTTTTAGCGTAAAGCAAGTAGATTATATTACAAAATTAAACTCAACATTATCCCCCTCTATTCATCATTCTTGGATATTCAAGTAATTATTGAATATGCTCAACTTTATCTACCCTTTTATTAAACATATAGTTGGGAATGGGTAGAATACATCTCTATGGTATGATAATTGGTTCTTGGCCAATCCTCTTGTCCACAAATCTGAGCTCTTACATCTACGCACATATTTTCTATCTCCTTTAAAGTCTTAATCATAATCTCTAATGAACAATGGTATGGTAGTTTCAGGGCATTCACGACTTCGAAAGATCTCCTACTTGATCTTAGTGGTAATCTTAGTGATGATACCTGATATGTGCTTAATTGATAAAATATTATTCAATAACATTTAGTGATTAATGATACGAAAATGCTTAAGATACTCACTTTCATTTATATATAGTTTTAGGTACAATTCGAAAGTGGAAGAGATAAAGTGAGTTGAAAGCACCATATTTGAAACTTTTTATGTAGATTCACAATCTTTTGTCTTCATGGAGAAAGAATAAGAAAGATTAGAGCAAGCAAAGATAAGAAAATGCATGAAGATGATGATTATATGTTGAAAACACAATGAAGAAGACTGTAGGAGGGCTTATAGCAAATCAAGAAACTTGTCACAACCATGAGCATCACTCGTGGCTATGGTATGTTTTGTATGTACAAAGGTGTGACATAGGTGTGACACACCACTCTACACCCGTGAGTTGTTAGACAACTCACCTGAAACCCTACCTTTTTAGTATAAAATGTAACATTTCATGGGAAAAAGGTTTATGAAAATTTTGGAGAATTGATAGAGGGGTTTTGGGAGAATGAAAAGGGGTAGACCTCTCATCCTTTAGAGATTCATATAAAGCTAGACATTTCGAAACCAGTTCGAAGGAGAAATCGACGCCAACGAACCAGTTAAGCATTTCTTTCATTATGTTTTTTATTCTTTCTATCTTTAGGAATTGCTTAGGTTATCCTATGCATGTGAACCTTTTCGTGCATAAATGATAGTATTTCTCATTATCATTCGATTGCTTGTGTATGAACCCACTGCTAGAATTTTAGTATAATCCGTAATTGTTATATTTGAGATTCATTTGTAGAAACTAATGGTTCGTAGTCATTAGAGATAACTTAACCTAGGTGAAATGACCCAAACATATGTGGTTGTTGCTTTGATTAATCGATTTTCCTAATTAAATGTAGAAACCCTAGGTTGTTCGGTAGTTAGGATTAATTAATGAGTTTCTTTTAATTAAACAATATCTAAGGGAAAACTCAGTTTAATAGAGCTTATCATTAACCTACGATTAATAGTGTTTTTGGAGAGGTTTGAGAACAACAAATAAATGAAATATATCTAATTAGGTATAGGCTAAGCTCAAACCAAAGAACCAGATTCATCATTTTTACATGTTTTCTTTAATTTTTCTTTATTTTGTTATTAAACCAAACTAACCCCCTCCCCAAAACCTAAACACTGATTAATTTCATTTCAAAAGCTTTACACACACTCTCTGTGAAATCAAGCTAGACTCACCACTATTATAGTAGTAGGTCTAGTTTAGTTTATATAATGTTATGACGTGCTACCAAACCATAATCTGGTCTCCACATCTGAATGATTTTTTTACTAACAGTTCCTATCGAGCAATCCTTAACAGTCCCTAAACTAAGGTAAACTGGTTCAATATTTTGTGGAAAATCACTTTCAATCCCAAAGCTACCATAATAATATGGCTTGCGATTAAACATAGTTTAAAGATTAAAAACCATTAGCATGGAACACAAGACTTAATTTGTGAACTATGCAAAGAGTTGGAGGAAAAATGTAATCATTTGTTATGTACTTGCTGATATTACAACGTGGTGTGGGGCAGGATTCAACTCATGCTAAACTTTACAAATCATACTCATGAAGGGGAACCTACGCTTAATCGGTTCATTACTTTGTCTAACTCAGGACAATATAATGTGATCCTTATTCAAGTTGTTTTGTTTTGTGTCAACCATCTATTTCCTCTAGAAAGAAAGGAACAACCATCTTTTCAAAGGCATTGGAGAAGATAAATACCTAACAGTGGATAAAATCATCAACTGGATTAGAGATGCTATCATCGCTAAGAAAATGGAGCATCTTCTCACTCCCTGGCATAGAAAACAAATGGCATCTATAATTAGTTAATCTACTTTGTACTTTCTTCACGAATGGTTCCTTTCCTCCTTAATCCCTTTTGTAAATTGTCTCTTTAGTTAGGTCTTTGTCTAACTAAATGAAATCATTGTACTGATGTAATAGATTCTACCATTGTGAATATAATTTCTTCAATTTTCAAAAAATATAATGGAGCAATAGTGATGGTTGATGTTTGTGGATGCACAAGAGCATAAATGTGGGGGTGATTATATATGAGAGTTTTTATAATTTATGGAATTTCATTTTTATATCTTATTAATGAATTCTATTGTCGATATAGTTTCTTTCAATTTTTGTCTTTATAAAAAGAGAAAAAAGAAAAAAGAAAAGAAAAGAGAATAAAAGAAAAGAAGTAATCAAAGAGAAAAATCATTTGATTTGTAAAGTAATTCATGTTAGTCTTTCCTCCTAAAGTTATATGAAACAGGTGAGTTAATTATGATACAAAAAAGGGAGAAGTTGTGAAGGGTCACTCCTTATAGTTATAGCGTATTGCTCATCATTCTTTTTATAGGTGATTCCTCCTAATTATTGGCATTTCATGTGGTTTTTAGTGTGAAGGTCTAAATCTTAGCTGTAAAATAGAGTTTTTGCATTCATCATAGCTGATGATACATAGTTTGAGTGGATGTTAATTTTTTCACTTAATACCTTGTTGAATGTTTTTCCTGCTTCACTATTTTTGATGGCTTTTGAACTACTTGATCCAAATACTTCTGACGTTAACCTTTAACAAGTCCTTTGATTTATAATTATGCATGTGAATCTTTAATGATGGAGAACTAAAATGATATGCAAAGTCATTAAATATCTTAATTATGAAAGGTGTTTGAGTGTACCTATAGATTTGTCTTATTTTTAAACACAATTTGTCAAAGTTTACACCTAGATTGCTTAGTGTTTTCAATTTTGATTTTGATTTTTAATTTTTCCTAAGGACGGTCAGAAGCTAAACGTGGGAAACTTGATAAGTGCTTAATTCACTATATATTTACTACCTAATTCTTAGTGATTAATTTTATATTATGTTTAAGATACTTGTTATGGTTCATATTTTGTTTTAGGTACAAGCTATAGGAACAAGAACAAAAATTAAGTTAAAAACATATCCTTGGAGCCATTCTAGCAATGTTTGATCTTGTTTTCTTTTATGGAACCAAGAAAAAGATGAATTAGGGAGAAGACGGGACAAAGAAGTAAGAAATGAACTTAGTACAACATATACAATCATATATAAGACTGTGCAACTCACTATAAGCACGTAAGAGTGAGCAGATGCAATTTCAGCTACTTCTGTAGGCTACACGACCCTGTGTCGACTTACATGACAATGTAAGTGAGCTACACGAATGTGTAACTTATCATGTAGCTCATTGTGAACGTGTAAGTTCACGATTCTTGCAATGTTTACACATTCAGTCACTTATATGCCCATATAGTTGACCCTATATTATGACAAAACCCTAATTTTTACTATAAAGGAGGATTTAAGAGGTCAAATAAGGTATGAAGAGATTAGAGACAAAAAAGGGAGGCAAATTCCTTACTCTTTAGAGAGCTATGAGGAAATAAACTTCATCCTTACAGTTCAAAGGGGATTAGGGCTGATGAACATGTTTAGGCACTGATTAATATAGTGATGTTGTTCTTACTCTCTTTTGCAATCGATTATGTTTTTTTATGATTAATGTTTGGGATTTATGTATGAATGATTTAGACACTGCAAATAGATTATTCATATATGAACTCATTACCATAAACTAGATTGTAATATGTAATAGTTGTAACTTTGATTCACTTATGGTAAACTAATGGTTATGCATTATTATGGATAACATGAAGAAGGTTAAATGACTCAAGCTTATGTTTTTGTTAACTAAATTATCCTATTTTCCTATTATCTAATGTAGTTGTCACACTAAATCAAAAGAGCTTATTCTAGATTGTTTGATAGCTAGACATAATTGAAGAGCTTGTTTTAATTAGATACAACCTAAAGGAAAACTAGGATTAGTAGAGCTTGTTGTTAATTAATAGTTAATAATTTTAAAAGAGGTATAAGAACAATATGAAAATTGATTGTGCTCATTCGTGTGAAAGTTGATATTGAACCACGAACTAGAGTCGAAACCCATTGATCAATTCTAACAATTTTGTACTATTTAATTTGATTTACCTTCAATAGTTTAGTTTAGGAATTTTTTCTAGATAAGAGGGGAAATTACTAAGCATTTTGCTAAAGTTAGTTTCGAAGAAGTATCTCATCCTAAAGAATAGGGTGGTTTTGATATACTATAGATCCAATTAGTTAATAAAGTGATACTAATAAAGAGAATTTAGAGGATCCTCAATGAAAAGGAGACACTTTGGGTTAAATTTATAAATAAATAATATTTAAAAATGAAAATTTTGGAATGTTAAGACCAAATATGACACTTTATAGACAATGCTTCAGATATTTAGGTTGACAAATAGGTTGTAAAATGACATTAAAGTTAGAGTGGGAAATGCAGAGAAGACACTTAGCTTTAGTTTAATAACTAGAGTGATTTTGGCCCTCTATATAGAGGCCCAAATTTTGAACAAGGTAGATATGTATACCTTAAAAAAGCTATGGTCAAAGTTCTAGTTAAAGCAAATGAATTTGTCACTAAGTTAAACAATTTCTCATCTCTAATTGTAAGCATCCCATCTTACAATTCTTATTCCACTACAAAAGATAGAATCATCTATTATTGACACTCTCTAAAAAACTTCACAAATAAATCTTGCAATGATCTTTTGAGAATTTATGCACCTAGAACAATATGGAATTGACTTGTATGGTTGAAATAAATTCCTACTAAAGTGGCCTTTACTTCATGGCTACCTTTAAAGAATATGTTTAACGCAATTGACAAATTAAAGAGTTCTAGCATCTATAACCATAAGCTAGAAATCGTTAAACACTTAGTTTTCTCTTGATCATTCTTTAAAGTTATATGGAACTCCATCTAAAAATGTGCAATAACTATTTCCACCCCACTAATTGGGCAGAGATAAATATCTAGGCTACCATCCCAAATCAACTTTCATCAAAAGACTATATCTCATTTAGAATATCATTGGGCTACTCTATATACTCTATATAGATGGAATACAACAACAAAACTTTTTAAAATCAGCAGTTAAATTTATAACAAGCAATGGAAAGGAATATCCATTGGATAAGAAAGATAGTCACAATCAGGCGCCATGATACATAATTTACCATAACGATATATAGAAAGTGGAAAATTTGAATTATTGATGTATATTATTGGTGCTGTTGGTTTAACAGCCCCTCTAATATGTGGGAATGATCATGTAAAAATGAAGAAATTGGCTAAGAGATGATCCTTGTTATTAACATCCCTGAGTAGTTTATGTGTTATTTTTATTTCTTCTTAAGCTTTAAGCTGGCTATTTATACTTTCCTTGATTCCTTCAAGGATGGTTAGATATTTCATGTATCATGGCTTTACATTGCCATATTTATAACTTGTAAAGGCTTACCTTTAGAAATGCAACGTATTCTTTAATTTTTTAAAAAATTGATTAATGTTAATATTAAAAGATTGTAATTACTAAGATATAAACTAAGAAATTTTTTTCTTCTTAATATTATTCAAAATCTAAATTTAAATTAATTCTTAATAAAAAATTTCTCTTTTTTATACATATAATTAGAAAATTAAACTAAAGGATTTTTTTGTTAATTAGCTCTTCTAGGAATTTTCTTTTAGATTATGAAAACTTAGTTGTAAACATGATTTATAATTTAAAATCTAAGGATAAAATATCAAGTATTCTTTTCCTAATTATAAAAGTAAAGTAAAGTTCTCAATTAAATTGAAAGTGGTTTCTTGTTTTCTATTACATAGAAGAAAAAATCTTATTAACTCTCTTTTCTAATTTTATGCATAATATGTTACGTAAATAATAAATATATAACATCTAATATTGTTTAACAAAATTTTTAAAGAAATTTTAATTCCGAATATAAAATATATTTGAAGTTAAACTAGTATGAAATTTGCAACATTTAAGTGAGATGTACAAAATCATTTACCATTTTTATATTATAGTAAGTTTACAATTTATATTAATTAAATTAAAAAGTACTTATTTATATTGTTTACAAAATTAAATTAGTTAGTATAATCACCATATATAACTAAGTTAACTTAAATTTAAAATGGAAAAATCTTTTAATTTATTTGTTGGAATTATATATACAAGTTTTTTAATTATCCTCTTAAAAATGTTTTGGCATAAAAGAATCTCTAGTAAAGTGATTTATTTTTATGAGAAAATATTTTTAGTTTCTTAATTGTAAAAAGTCTAAATTTAATAAATAATAAATTAATCGATTCAATGTTAATAATTACAAACTCATTTTAAAGAGATTTTGAATGTAAAACTAGATATTCTTTATGGCTATATCTTTATATTTACTATTTTCTAACGAATGATTTATGCAATTGTTATGTGAATTTTTTTATTTCTTTTTAGAACTTGTTAGGTATATGAAAATGGTTGATACCTTTTTATTCAATTTTTAAGAGCGTATAAAAATAAATAATTTTCATCAAGGGAGTTTCTTTGATATTTAGGATAATTGTCTTTAAAAATATAAACACATTTTATCAATTATGTCGGAAACTTCAATTTGTGTCATAAAAACCCACGAATTGTCTAAATCCATCTATAATTAACATAAGAACCTTTTCTTAAAAACATATCCTACGATATGAAATGTCACATATCGTATTTGAAACATATGAATCTACCATATGCAAAACATTATGACGTACTAGGATGTCCATAAAGTTTTCTAATTTATTTGAAATTAAAATGAATATGTATTTCAAAAAGTAGGTAATTTGTTCTTACCTAATAATTACAAAGATATATAGCCTAAAATAGTTAATCCGTTAGTTACAAATTAGACCTGGCAAATCTATAAGCAATAAGATTAACATTAAAGGCCTCATGTATTTCCCCTCTTTTCAAAAGTGTCTTAATCTTGCATCACAAAGTCTATTAGGAGGTAGATTAATTTTGCTCTTTTATCTTTCTTCTATAATTCTTATCTCCACCTAGAAAGTTAGATTTTGTTCAACTACTTTTTCCTTCGCAGTAGGGTGACATTATTAAAGATTTAATGTTTTTCTTTACATGTAAGTTTATGGTCTTTCTCTACTTTTCTTTATTTAGCCTAAATTTGATTCTCTACACTATTCATTATGTCCCTATATGATAATACATGGTTGAATATGTAAGTGTTCCCAATCTTGAAGTGTTCCTTCCTTGATTTTTTCCTCCATATTAAGGGAGATTTCTTTTTTAATTTTTTACTTGATTTTTGTCTACATGTTAATGGTGATTCCATCTTGTTTTAAGAATTGGGCAATAACATATATGTAGCTTCGTTTTTATTATGATTTCTCATATGCTTCTAAAAAATATGTTGTTTTAGTATCCTCATATTTTGCTTTGTGTTCTGAAATCTTTCGTGATTTCTTTCCTTTAGATTTTACAGATCAATAAACTTATGGATAATTTGTTTACTGTTAGATCACTATGATTGCTTTTCAACTTCAAAATCCAATCTATTGTGTCTTCCATTATTATAAGTCTAAATTTTAGTTTAAGTCTTTGCAAAGTGATGTCCCATAAGCTTTGAGTGTATTCATACGAGAAGGGTAAATGGTCTATTGTCTCATTACGTGAATCACATGGTAAGCAACTATTTATTTTTATCCAACTCATTCTTTTAAATGTTGGCATCCTATTATTGATGGTTACCATCTTCTTACTTTAAAGTACTGAAGACATACTTCACTTTTACAAGAAGAAAACTACATAGATCATTTACAGGACAGTACCACTGGTTATTTTAGATGACTGAATTGACCCTAGAATTTAATGGTAGAGGATACTAAGTTGAAATATAGTTAAGGAGGAGATGTAGAGGCCCTTGTTTATCCCAATTATCAAACCAAAAGTTGTTTTGTTCCCCATTACCTATTATATCCTTCATTTCCTTCCTTGCTCTCTCTCTTAGGCTCAAAATAAGTTTTATGGAAGAGGAAGAGTTAGCTAAGAGATTTATTTTCTAGAAATTAGAGCCTCTTATATATTCTTCATTCATGCATTTTACCCATAAAGTCTCTTTTGCATTGTAAAATCCCCAAATTCTTTTTTCCATTAGTGCCTTATTTTCCACTCTCAATTATGTTATTCCCAGCCCTCTATGATTTCTAGGAGTGCACACTTTAGACCATTTATCCTTAGGAATACCTTTTTTGTTTCCTATCCCATTTCAAAAGTATTTCCTAGGTCTTAGTAGGTATAACAACATTAAAGCTCGAATAAACTTTCATTCCATTGAGGATAGACTGTATTAGATAAATTATACTTACATAAGATAATTTTTTTGGATATACAACAATAGGTTCTATTTAGAATTGAGTCGTATAAAGGCTTGCAATCCTGGTATGATAGTCTAGAGGTTGAAATAGGCAATCTTAGATATTTGAAAGGAGTTGTTGAGATTTGGAGGCTTGATATTTAGGAGAGGGAATCAATTATCTAGTTAAAATTTGAAGAGACTATGATCTGACTCTTTGCTTTGTTGATAAGTAATCCAGTTGTTCCTGCAAACTCCCCTAACCCTTCAAGTAACAACTGAACAAATTGTGCATCAGCCTTATAAAGAAGCAATAGATCACCAGTGAATGATATGTTGATAATTTTAATTCCCTTGTAATTATAATAGTATTTGAAGTTTCTACCTTTGGCTATTTTGTAGTTTATCATCCTTATGAAAACTTTAATTGTCAATATAAATAGATAAGGAGAAACATGGCTACCTTGTCTAACCCTTTTTGCTCCTTTTAAGAATTGTGTTGTTTCTTCATTAACTAGAACAATGTAAGATGGAATGGAGATACACTGATATATTCAATTAGTGAACTTAGTAGGGAAACCAAAAACCTTTAGAGTATAAAACATAAATGATAAATTAAGTTGGTCAAAAGCTTTGGTGAAGTCAATCTTTATGACATAACTCTTGATGGTTTTATTGGAATGGTAATCCTTGAACACTTCTTAAGATATCAATAGGTTGTCTCCAATGTTCCTATCTTTAACAAAACTAGATTATGATAAATTGATTAATGAGTCCATTAATGGTTTAATCCTTAACATAAAGATCTGTGAAATAATTTTGTAAAGGATGTTACAATAAGAGATTAATCTAAAGTCTAGGAATGAGGGGCTTTGTTCTTTTGGGAATTAGGTAAAGGAAAGTTTTGTTTAATTCATAGAGAAGGGTGCCAAAATTAAAGAATTTCTTGATCATATTACAAATATGAGGTCCCTCCAGATGCCAAGATTTTTGTCAGAAGTAATTGTTAAAGCCATTAAAACTTGGAAATTTATTTGGATTAAAGTAGAAAAAGACATTATTAATTTTTTTTGTATTGGTAACAGGAGTAGCAAGGGATTCTGTTTGGGATTTGTTAAGGGATTGGAGAATGAAACTAGATAAGAGGTCTGGGGAGCTTATAGAAGGAGTTTCTAATCCTAAGAAAGATTAAAAGTGAATGAAGGCTAGCTGTTTTTGATTGACCTAGTAATTAAAAGGGGCTCCCATTGGGTCTAGGATCCTTGTAATTTTGTTTAAATTTCTTTTACTTTATATGGATCTAAAAAGAAAAAAAACAATGCTTAATTCTCTACCCTTTAACCAGTTATTTTGTCTAAACATAGATTTATGAGCTTCCAACAATAATAAGTAATTATTAAAAGTGGATTTATCCTTTTATCTCAAACTATGGTTTAATGGATCCAAGTTTAGTTTATTATAGATTGTCTTTATCCCTTTTCTAGCCTGCTCCACTTCCTTTTGAGTTTAATCTTGTAATTTTATTTATGCAACCTCTTAGCATCTTCCTTAATGATCTTCAACCTAGTTACTAGTTTTTATACTTCCTATCTTTCAATTGGTTTTTTAAACCCTTATAATGATTCTTCCAAACACTTCAAATTCAGTTTAGAGACTGAACAATTCAAATGAGTTCTTTAATTGTCTTATATATTGCTCCATATTGGTTTTCAGTGGAGTACAATTTAAAATCTATTGTTATTGAATTAGGTTGTTAAATTTAGGAATTTTGGCATCCATTTTAAATTTACCAACCATCAGTCTAGCTTTTTCCTTATATAATATTGTTCCTCCTGTTTATCAGTCCATGTATAGAGGTTACCTCTAAATATGAGGTCTATGAGCCCTAAATTACTTAAGCAGTATCTGAGTTCCTTGTCCATCTTACTTGTTTTACTTCCATAGCTTCAACTTCATAAGGATGAAGAATATAGTTGAAATCACCTAGGATAAACTAGGGATCTTTTATAGTTTTTGCTAGATCTTCAATGTCTACCTATAATTTCTTCCTTTATAAGGCGTAATTTGATACATATAAAAAGGTTATTTGGAGTTTTTCTTATAAAATCAATAAAATATCTCTACATATAGAAATTGATCAGATTGTTTAGTCCTCAGAATTTTGATTGAATTGTTCTATTGACTAGCACAATCCTCCCAAGTCTATGGAAACAATGGTTTAAAATTATGCTATGTTAATTTCCTAAAAAATTCAAACCTTTATTCAAAAAATCTCTTTGATTTTTTTCAGTAAGCATATCATGGAAGGGTTTTTCTCCGTAATGAAATCCTTTATTGCTATTTTTTATGTAAATCAAGCACCTAGTTTTTAGGCTATAGGCATGGATTGGTAAGGCCTATTAGGCCATTACCTTTTTGCTTCCTGCTTGATCTTCTTCTTGAGTTGTTCCATTGATAATATGCTTTTTCTAATTGCTTCTAAGGATCCATTGCACTACCTATAAGTCACATTCCTTACTCTCCTAGGGTTGCTAAATTGAGCGGACTGGAGAGATTGGGGTGATAGGAATGTGGAGATACTCGAATTATTGATTTTGGTTTAAACATTTTAATATCTTCTAAATTAAGGATGGTGCTTCTAGAGTCCTTTTCTTTAAATTGAATGGGAGTTTAAGAGTTTAAAGCTTCTAAAGAGATTCTTCCTAAGATAAGAGAGGGAGGGTTGGGAGTTTTTGAAGGGTTATTTTTAGGGTAGTAAAGGCAAACAAGACTTAAGATTTTTGTGTTCAAGTTAAGGGAGTTATATGGAGAGGTTAGGCTAATGATTGAAGGATTAGGAGGGGTTTGAGAATTAAATTTGAGTTTCCTTAATTTTTGTTCCCTTAGATGGTTTGGTTACCATGGATAAGTTTACTGATATTTCTGCTTTTTCACTTCACCATCATCTCCTAATCTTTGAACATATAACACTTCAAGTACTTTAGAGTATCTTTAAACGTCCATGCATACTTTTTCAAAACCTATCCTTCTTATAGTTGTTGTTCATTCATCTAGTCTTTGAGGTTTTCCAATTGCATTTTTCAAATAACTCATTGTCATTATAATCGAATATTCTATTGAAATATTACTAAAACATGCCCGGATTGGAATAGTTTTCACAAATATTAGTCATTAAATGCTTCTCTAAATCTCATCTAAATATTTCTTTGGTTGTTGCTTATAATTTTGTTGTTTCTAAAAAT
Source organism: Erythroxylum longipes (assembly GCA_027563885.1). Classification (NCBI taxonomy): domain Eukaryota; kingdom Viridiplantae; phylum Streptophyta; class Magnoliopsida; order Malpighiales; family Erythroxylaceae; genus Erythroxylum; species Erythroxylum longipes. Next base: position 32,860 of record JAOQMS010066127.1, read on the forward strand.
GATAAACCTATATTAAAATCATTTTTAGATATACGAATCAGAGTTAATAGTTTCACTAATGTGAAAGATGGTCCTTTAACAAAATGGGTGAATAAATTTGATTTAAATTTAATAGAATCTCCACCTTTATAATTTAAGGGAAGATAAGAAAAGTCTAATGAAAATGAACTTAAAATATTTCAAACTAAATAATGAGTTTGAGAATATTGTGAAATAGAGAAATTGTTAAGTACCTTATTTTACCTACTTAATCACCTAAGTCCGAAAAAGGTAATTAGGAGAATTGAAATAAATAAATTTTTAAATAAAAACAAACAAAAAAATGAAAATAGTACATGTGATTGAGTACCTAATAGTTAAAGTCTAAAGAGCACAAATAAAATATATATGCCTAAAGTTGTGTAGTAGGGTAAAAAACATAAAAGCAAAGTCTAAATAATAATTTAAGGCTTAAAAAATGAATATAATTATTTATTATTTTTAAAAAATCTTTAAAATATTTGGATAAAATAATTCCAAATTATGGGGCTTGGTTAGATTTAGTAAGATTAAATGGTTTGTGATAAAATGACAAACTAAACATCTATTCTAGATAAAAGCATACGTTAGATAAAGGAAAGAGATTTAATTTTAAATACAAGATACGCCATATTCTCAAAACCTTAAATGAATTAATGCAATAAGCTAAATTAAAAAAGCATATTGAATTTATAGAAAATAATATATCTAAATTAAATGAGCTTAAAGTAAATGCACCAAATTGAAAACTTGAGTATGGAATGAATTTACAAGTTATTAATTAGGTATAGGCTTACAATGCCATGAGTCTGGATTAGATAAATTGATTTTTTATTTGGATTTTGGCCTTTTAAATAAAAGTTAAACTTAAATGGGATTTTGGGCTTAGGCCTAAACTCTTAAAAAAATAATAGAAAGAAATCTTTTGTAAAACTTAAATTTGGACATTAAACTAGACTATGATAGTTTTATTTTATCAACGAATTTATTAAATTTTTTATTGAAATTGGTCTCCTCTCTCTGCTCATATTCTTATTTGGGCCAAAATTTAATCATAATTAAAGAAGGATAGTCATATGAAAAGATAGATACATGAAATTCATTTTAAACATTTTAGTTGTAAGGCTTTAGATTGAGCTATTGAAAACACGAATCCAAACCTTAACTCTTTTATAAAATTATTAGACCTAAGTTACGATTCCTAAAACTTTATATTTATTGTCAATAATTTTAAAGAAATATATGTTTAAATTTAAAACATTCAATACATGTTTTACACATTAATTTTCATTTTTTAAAGAAATGGGCTAGGCCCAATTAATCCTTTTCCTTCTATTCGAGAATCTTTTTTTTTCTATTCGATATACTTCTTGAACTTTGAATAAAATTCTTATATGTTTAATTCACCTGCCTAAAATTAAAAAAGAAAGACATAAATAAACTTAGCAAAGTTATATCTTTCTTTAAAAATAATTAGGTCGAATGAGATAGTGATGCGAATTTTAAGTATCTATATGAACTCATTAGGCCTAGGAATGAAAAATAAACTTGTTCTAACATATTATTTTTAACAATTTATCTATTTAAATAACCTAAGCCTAAAGAAAAACTTGACATACAATAAGAAAAAGATAACAATATAAATTAAAAAAGATGAAAATAAGCATAGGGTATAAAAATTTTCAAACACAACATGAACCTAGGTAAACTAATAGAACTTAAAACTAAAGAGTTATTTCTTTCCATTTCATTTTATGTTTCTTACTTTTTAAAAAATAAACATATTTAACGCATTTTGATTGGATTTTTATTAGTTTCTTTCCTTAGTATATTTCGATGTCTACTTGAAGAAAAATGCATTTAACCTATTTGGGCTAGGTACTTTGTTAGAGCTTGGATCTGTAAGGCATTATCATTATCCTCCAATACTATTGTCCCAATAATTTTTTTCCTAGAATAGGGCTTATAACATTGTTTATGAATATAAAGATAGTTTGCATAGATTATTCAGCATCATTGTTGATTTTCAGTAATTAACTATAATGCTAGAAAATTATTCCCTTTATGTCCTTCTGCCACATCTTTTCCGATATCTTATTAGTTAGACATATGATCCTGTATAAATTCCTTTTGACTTAGATCAATTTAAAGAAGGAAGAATTGCATCTATGCTTTTTTGGTAACCATAGAACTTTGGACTTCTATCTAAATAGAGAGCTATGAGCATCTAGTTCCTGATATAGTTATCCTGGGCTATCTTCTCCTCTCTTATTAGTGATTAACTTAAAGGTTCCAACTATAATCTATTTTATGATGATATAAGCAAAGTCTTCGTTCCCTTCGTATCTAGGGATTTATTATCTCTAAAGTTCTTATAAAATATTTTAATTTGTATTTAATTGCTTTTAACTTATTTACACACTTATATTCTTCAAACCCTTAGACATTGGTGCTCATTTCCTCCATCAAGATCTCATGGAAACCCTTATGCTTAACCAAATATTGAAAATTTTAAAATGAGTGATTTTTAGGGTTACAGTGACTAGATTATGAGCTTCAATCAGTAAATGATCAAATATTAATGGCTAGTTCAAGATTGTTTTACCATCTTAAAACTCAATTAACAATTCATTATTTATTAAGGCACTATCTAATTTTCTTATAAGGTACCACTTACTTTGTTTGTTAGACTAGATGAAGTAGTTTTCCTTATAGTTGAGGTACTTAATCTCCAGAGTTCTTATGCAGTCTCTAAAGTCCATACAGGAGGCCTCCTTTAGTTTCAAAGCCATACAAGGTATAATTAAAATATCCAATGATTATAAGGGTCTAGGATACTTGGAGACAAGTTAGATAGATCCTACCATAAGGATTTCCTTAAAAATCATGGTTAGATGCATAAATAAAGCTAGTAAAAATCTTTTGATTTGTTGTTTTTAGCATAATAGATAAGGGAATGGCTAGATTAACTAAATGGTGACTAACAAGCTCCAAGCATTCAGGGTTATATCACAATTATCTCCTATTATGGAGTTTAGAATGATTCGTGATTAGTTTCCAAATATCTTGAATAAGCCAAAGTTTTTTATAATTCTTGTTTTTGACTTTGGTTTTCGAAAGGCTATATATTAGAGGATTTATTAATTTAATATAACCATTAACAGATTGTTGCCTCTTGAGATCATTTAGGCCCCTTATGTATCGAACTAATATGGATATAGATTGATTATTAAGGGTTTAACTCTTTCGCTCTTTCTTTTGATTAATCTTAAGAGCCTTAAACTAGTTTATATCTCCATTAATTATGTGGATAGTTTCCTTAGCTTAATCCATAGACCTATCTTCAACATTATGGGAAGGAACTTGAGATGTAGACATAATAGTTCCTATAAGTTTGTAATTAGGGTTTCAGATAGAATATTGCATCTATTCTTTTTATTCTCATAATTGAGTCTATTAATCTTATTTGTAAAACCCTGACAAGGACCTTCCTTAAGTATATGAAACTGCATGGTTTGCCTTGATTTTGTTGGATTTTCTAAAGTTCTTCCATTTTAGTCTTTGGGCTTTTTATAATCACCTTTTTCAAAGATCCTACATATTATCATACACTTTGTGTGTATCTTTACATATGGCTTCCATAATTATGAAACTAAAGTGGTTATTTCCTCTATATTGCCAATGGAATCAAGCTTTTTATCCTTAATGTTCATGGTAGCTCCTTGTTTACCTTAGTTTCAATGCATATCTTAGAAAACCCTATCCTTCTAATTATTGATGTGTTTTCATCTATGTAGAGAGGATTACCTTCAAAGCTCATAAGGTAACTCAATCCTATATTGCTTTAATGCCCAAATGAGAACTATCTTAAAATTGGATTTATGGAGCTCCTTTTTAGGTTTTCACATCTAGATAATGACTGGCCTATTATTGTAACATCAAGTTAAGTACCTTCTTTCCTAGTGATTCAGATGTGAAAGAGAATAATAAAATACCTCTTGGTTAGTAAAGACTTTCTAAAGTCCAAGCTCATTCTATTAACTCTCAGCCCATGCTTTAATTGATGGATAAGCGGGTCTTTTATCAATAAAGTATCCAACAATTGTTCTTAACCATTTGTAACAACCCAAATTAAGAACTTCTAAAGGAGGAGTGATGATTCCCTCCTCTACATGAGTCTTGGGGTGATAAAAATAAGTTTGTGTGAAGGGGAATTATCCCCCATAATTTAGGACTATGATCTTTTGAAAGGAAGTTTTTGCAGCTTCTTGAATATCATTTATTTCATGAGGTAGGGTGATTGAAGTCAGGGTTAAGTGAGAAGATGATTGAGGTTTAGAAATAGGCTCGGTGGAGGGAGATAAAAGAGAGGATTAATTCATATGATTAAGGATTAGTTGAAGTGTGGTTGAGCTAAAAGGTTTGAGGCTGCTAGAGGTTATGGATAGATGAAGAAGGGGGAAATATCCAATTAGAGAATTGGTTTGTTCTAGGCTTAAGCTTAAGGGGCACATTAGCTTAAAGGGGAAAGAAAATAGTGTTTTGAGGGAAAAGTTCTAAACTACTATTTCTAAAAATGGTAACAAAGCAAGCTAAAGGGGGGAATAATCAGTGTTAAAAATTGAAATTGCCTCTGAAGGAATTATAAGTAGAAAAATTAAGAGCTAGTTAGTTCTATGGTGAGAAATATTAAGACCCGTAAATGAAGAAAACTAGTTAACATGCAGAAGGATAAGAAAGGGGTAAGTAGAAGGAAAGAAATGAAGGAATAATAAAAGAGAGAGTGACTTGCTAGGAGACTATACATGGAAATGTCTATGGTTAGGTGGAGCACACTTTCTCACTTATAACTCTTATGCTAGATAGTTATTTATATACATAATTTTATTAAAATGCATCCACAAAGTGATGAATTATGTGATTGTGTGTTAAAAATGAAGTGAAAATTGTGTTTAAAATGAAGTCAAAATTGTGGAAAGTATAAATGAAAATAATATCACTACAGCTCAACAATGGAGTGTGTCTCGAAAGCGAGACAAATTGTTAGACAAATGTAGAATTATTATTCTAATTGATTCATATTTCTTTATGCAAGTGATACTAATATTATATTTTAAAACATTATAGCATGTTAAACATCTTTTTTATTTAATTAGAGTGACTTAATATAATTATTATATTTATACTCTTATTATCTGAAATTGATATGTAAACTTTTTAATTATGATAAATATTCATACCTTTTTATTTCTAATGATAATAAAATTAAAAATAATATAATTTGATATATTAAAAATAAATTAATTTAAAATTTAAAATTTAAAATTAATAGTATAATAAAATAAAATAAAATAATAGGATGATTAAACTAACAAATTATAGTTTTCAATTTTTATTAAAATTTTAAGCAAGCAATTTTTTTTAGTTTTTTATTACAAATCTTAACCAAATATGTTTTTATTTTTAATAAAAAAGAAAACAATTAGGAACCAAAAATAAAAAACGTGAGTAGTAAAATAAAAGTGGAACCAAATGACCCCTAAGTTATAGAAGTTTTTGAAAACAAATTCAAATGTGACATAAAGTTGGCTCTAACTTTTCTCTAATCCTAACCACCTTTTATACCCTTTTCTACTCTCAAATATCTCTATTTCTTAGTTTTTTTTTAATTTTTAACTACCTTTTCATTTGATGTCTTCCTTAGGCTACTTGAATTGCTCCTCCTACCTCCCTTCCTGACTAGTCGAGCATTTTTCAGCTTCGTTCTAAGATGGCTCTCCTAGCGAGTGACAATTTGGTATTTTTCATCTTCCTCCTTTTAACATTATCATTGTAAGAAATGGTTTTTTAAAAATTTCCTATCCATACTTCTTAACCTTTTCTTGTTTTTGCTCTATATCCCATCGTTTATAGGACCCCTCACTGATAACACCATTCACACTTCATATTTTCTTCTTTTGCCTTCAGCTTAATTGAAACCTACCCTTTAGCCTCCAACCCTGATGAGCCATCAACCCCTCTTATCACTCCTAGAAGATAGTTGCTTTAACCACTCAAAGCTCTGATAATATAGCTACTATTAGACTAAGTAGGAAGCAAGTGTTAAGTGAGCCACTCCCATGTAAGCTACAATTTTTTCCCCTAATATCAATAGAAAGATAACAAATTTTAGCTTAGCCTTTTGACATACTAAAAAAAGCACGCAAGTGGAACGCAACATTAGTAGAGTACTTTGTGAGAAAGAAGACAACATTCCCCACAATTTAGGCTTGAGCATTAGCCAATAGAAATAGATAGGACTAAAAGAAACCATGCTTTTAGAAGGGAAGATGTTCCTATTTAGCTTTATATTCAAAGAGGCTACACAAAAGGTTCCAGATGGCAATCCTTGACATTTATATCGAACACACATCCATCTCCAACTTTGGAAGCTAGGATTGCAACTAGAATCTATGATGCGCAAGCAAACTCCCCTTAGGATCAATGTTCATAATATATCACTACAATATTGGTTTATAAAAGGGTTAAACTACTTAGTTTGCTATATAGGCTCACCAATTGCTATGGATGAACAAATAGTTTCACTTAAAAGAATAGGTTATGTTCATCTTTGTAGAGCTAGGTAAGGAACTTCTAGATGAGATACATTCCCCCTTTATGCTTATATAGTTATGGTCTCACATTAACGGAGACCTTCCCTAGTTGAGCAAGACAATATTGAAAAATCTTTAGATAAACTCTTTGAAAAGGGGACTACATTAAGCTATTGAAACTAAAAACTAGTTTAGGTGATGTGGAATTTGGTAAGTAGAAAGATGTTGATGTGAAGTAGCGTGTCATAACACTACTCAAAATAACTAGACCTATAACTATAGCAATGGTAAGTCTAAGTCGATCCTACGAAAAGTGTCTGTAAAGTTTTTAAAATGAAAATAATTGGTGTTTAAGTTATGGGGGCTTTGTTTTTGGTTTTCAAACAAGAAAATAAAATGAAACTAAACTAATAAAAGCAAATTAAATCAAACAACCTAAAAATGATGAAATTGATGAATTCGTTAGGGACTCGGTCATCAATTCAATCTTGTCCTACACATGGTTCAACATACTTCATTGAATTGTTGTTCTTATACCTCTCCTAGAAACTATTAATCTAGGTTAACAATAAGCTCTTTTAACCCCATTTTCTCTTAGGTCTTGTTTAATTAAGAAGAGCTTGTTAATTAAACCTATCTATCGAACAACCTAAAACAAGCTCTAGATTTAATTGGATAGTCGTATTACGATTTAGGAAAACAAATTAATCAAGGAAACAACCACACAAGCCCGAGTCATTTAACCTAGGTTATTTTATCCCTAATGATTCGAAACCATTAGTTTCCATAAATGAATTTCAATATAACAATTACGGATTATATTAAAGATTATAGCAATGGTTTCATACATAAAAATAATCACATAGAGCATTCAATCATTCTCACTTAATACCCAAACATTGAACATAGGATAACATAATCAATCCCTAAGAGAAAGAACAACAAACAATGAGAGAAATGCTTAACCGGGGTTATTCACCATCAATATCACCTCTGAGCTAGAGTCAGGAAGCTAGCCCTTTATAGGTCTCCATAGGAATGGAGCTTTTCCCTTTCTCTTCTTCAAAACCGAGAGCTCACACCCTTAAAAAAGAAAACTCCAAAGAAAAACATGTCTTTGCATCGCCAAAATGTTCCCTTTATATGAAAATGTAGGGTTTTGAGGTAAGATGACAGAGCTATCATAGTGGTGTATGAGTTGTCACGGTTATGACTAATGTGTCACCGTGGTGACATAGGTGGTGACTGGTGAGAAATTTCCAGCACTCTTTTTTTTCATATATAATTTTCATCTTTATGGGCTTTTTGTCTTTATTTGATTTAATCTTTCTTATTATTGATCCATAAAGACAAAGGATTGTGAATCTCCATAAAATGGCTCAAATATGGTACTTTCAACTCATTTTAGCTCTTTCTTTTTCGATTATACCTAAAACCATATATGAACTAGAGTGAGTATCTTAAGCATTTTCGTATCATTAATCACTAAGTGTTATTGAGTAAATATATAATCAATTAAGCACATATTAATTTTCCCAACACTTAGCTTTTGACCTTCCTCAGGTAAAACATCAAAATCTAAATCACAGACCCAAAACATTTACTCATTTCCTATATTTTCTAAGAATAGATAGTCATAAGCTAAGATAAATAAATTTCAAAAACCATAGTAAGAATTCAACGTTCAACGCTTCTACTCATGATTAATTAACATTCATCACTTTTAAAAACTAAGCAATCTAAAGGTAGACTTGATAAAATGTGTTTAAATATGATGAATTCACAGGTACACTCAAACATCAATCATGATTAAAACGTTCCACAACTTTACAAATCATTTCATTTCTCCACCAATAAGATTCACATGCATAATCATGAATCAAATGACTTTTCAAGGTTGTAATGTGGGCAAGGGTAAGGTGAGATGTATTTAGGTAAAGTACCATAAAAGCCATCAAGCTAGTGAAGCAAAAGTAACAATTAATGAAACATCAAGCACACATGCTAACATTCATTCAAAACTGGGTACCATAAGCTATGATCAATGCAACAATTATATCTCACAGCTCAAATTCAAGCTCTCACACTACAAACCACATCAAGCATATATCACTAAAAAAGTTAATCATAAACAATAATTTGTAACCATAGGGAGTGACTCTTGAGAACTACATCTCCCTCTTTCACATTGTAATCAAACAACCTTTTATATACAACTTTAGGAGGAGACACTAACCATGAATAACTTTGCAAAACAATTATATTTCCCCTTAGATACTTTTATTTAGACATACTTTTTATTGTTATTTTCTTTTCTTTTCACTTTCTTTTTCTTTTTCTTTTTCCTTTTCCTTGTCCTTTTCTTTTTCTTTTTCTTTTTCTTTTTCTTTTTCTTTTTCTTTTTCTTTTTCTTTTCCCTTTCCTTTTTCTCTTTTTCTTTTCATATAAACATTGAAAAAAGATACATCAACATGGGAATTTCATTAATAAGACATAAAATAGCATCCCAAATTATAACCATCCCACATATATGCTCACCCACGCACTTATAATTTTGTACACCCACAATCAACAATATTCAACAAATGCTCTACTAGGTTTAAGGCTTGGGTAGGACATTTGGTTCAGTTTAAAGTATATAATGTGGTTAGCACAAAAAGTAAAGGTAACAAAGCTCAGAAGGGCTTAACAACAAGAAAATTCATATGAAGGGGTAGGCTATTGTTGGTTATAAGAAGAAAGAATGCCTCTATCTTTTCCATGTTAATGCATGTGACAAAAATGTGGTTCTGAATAGAAAATCAAAACAAAGTCAGGATGTACATGTCATGAAGGTCACACATAAACAAAAGACTCAAAATCTCACTAGTGTCTACCACTAGTTACCACTCTTTGAAAGATAATGCAAATTGACCAATCACAAGAGTAAAAGTACATGTTAAAGTTGCTATGGAATTCTTTAGTAAATTCACTCTCTAATCATGACTATATAGTCCTAGAAGCAATAGAAAAGGAGAAATTTTTTGTTTGTTTTTTTATTCTCTCTCTCATTTTGTTGAAAACTTAAAAACAAGTAAGAACAAACAAAATTAAAACACATCTAAATATAAGAAAGGAATGCGAAAAGGTCAATAAAAAGAAAAAGAAATGAACTTCCCTTTGGTTGTCTCCCAAACAGCGTCTTTATTTATTGTCGTTAGCTCAAATCCTTTTTCTCGTCATTATGTGACAAAATTATGATCTTCAGGTGTAACATGCACTTCCTCCACTTGAGGTTCTTCAGGATAGGACATAAGTTGATGATAATTCACCTCCAGCATCTTCCTTATCTTTAAATTCTTAATCTCTACTGAGTTCATGCACTCTGGAAATATCTTGAATGTCTCTTAACCTTTTTCTTCTTTGTTTAATTTCTCTAGTTTACTATGTAAAGGTGAAGGGTTATTCTTAAAAATAATTATAGACTCAGTAATCACATTCAAGCTTAATGATGTATCATTTTCTACTTCGAGCTCCTTCCCCCCTTCTTTGACACAATCAATTCCTTGAGCAGTATTCTTAAGATTCTCAAGCTCCTCTTCACTCTATAAGGCCTCTACACTAATGTCCTTTGGGCACACCTCAGGTTGAGATAGTTGTGCCTCTTCTCTTTGTGATGCTATGTAGTTGATAGCTTCTGCTAGCTGACCTACTTGGCTTATCAAGTTTTGGAGTTTAGATGTTGTATCTTAATGGAATTGTATCATATCCTCTTGGAAATGTTGTAATTGCAAAGTATTAGTAGCAACAACATTAACTAATTCTTCTAAAAATATACCTGAGTTTTGCTGCCAATCTAAATCTTGGAAGCTAAACCAAAATTGTCTTTCCTCCTGCTAAAATTGTAAAGCGTAGTAGTGACAACATTAACTAGTTCTTCTAGAGATAGACCTGTCTAGTTTATATAGGAATTGTTATGTATCATCTAAACTATCACAGAAGTAATTACACTAGTTATCCCACCCATAACTAAAGTTAGTATGATAATTCCAATATGAACTATAGGATTGGGAATAAGAGTTGTGGAAAAATTAATTCTATCCATGTAATTTAAAATTTTTCACAAAAACAAAAAATGAAAAGATCAGGAAATAAATACACAAAATAATTAGGAACAAATATGTCCAAAATACCAATTAAAATCAAAAACTAAAGCACCACACTCCCAGGCAATGGTGCCAAAATTGATGTAGCATGTCGTAACACTACTCAAAATAGCTAGACAAACAATTATAACATTGGTAAGTTTAGGTCGATCCCACAGAGAGAGTGTGTAAAGCTTTTAAAATATAAATAATTGGTGTTTAGGTTATAGGGGTTTTGGTTTTGGTTTTCAAACAATAAAATAAAATAAAACTAAACTAACAAAAGCAAATTAATCATAGGTTAACAATAAGTTTTGTTAACCTCAGTTTTTCCTTAAATCTTGTTTAATTAAAAAGATCTCGTTAATTAAACCTAGTTATCAAATAACCTAGAACAATCTCTCTAGATTTAATTGGACAGACGCCTTGCGATTCAGGAAAACAAATTAACCAAGGAAACAACCACAAAAGCTCAGGTCGTTTAACCTAGGTCATATTATTCCTAATGATTCGAAACTATTAGTTGCCATAAATGAATATCATCATGACAATTGCAAATTATATTAAATATTTTAGCAATGGTTTCATATATAAAAGTAATCAAATAGAGCATTAAATCATTCTTACACAACACCCAAACATTAAACATAGGATAACATAAACAATCCCTAAGAGAAAGAACAACAAACAATGAGAGAAATGTTTAACTGAGTTCTTTGATATCGATATCACGTCTGAACTAGGTTTGGGAAACTAGCCCTCTATGGGTCTCTAAAAGAATGGAGCTTTTCCCCTTCCCTTCTTCAAAACTGAGAGCTCACAACCTCAAAAACAAAAACCCCAACGAAAATCATGTCTTTTTCGTCACCAAAATGTTGCTTTTATATGAAAATGTAGAGTTTCGAGGTGAGGTGGCAGAGTTATCACAGTGGTGCACGGGCTATTATAGTTGTGATTAATGTATCACTGTGGTGATTAATGTGTCACCGTGGTGACATAGGTGGTGACTGGTGAGAAATTTCTAGCACCCTTTTTTTTCACATATACTCCTCATCTTCATGCATTTTCTTTCTTTACTTGCTTTAACCTTTCTCATTCTTGCTCCATTAAGACAAACAATTGTGGATATCTAAAAAACGACTCAAATATGGTACTTTTGACTCATTTTAGCTCTTTCGCTTCCAAATTATACCTAAAATCATATATAAACTTGAGTGAGCATCTGAAGCATTTTCGTATCATTAATCACTAAGTGTTATTGAATAAATATATAATCAATTAATAACATATCAAGAAGTATATTCAAACACTTACTAATTATATAAAAACAATATCTTCCAAAATAATCTCATTAAATAAGCAACATGATTTAGATAAAACAACCAAACTTGTGGCATAAAACTAAAAGAAATGGAACCTTTGTAGGTAATATGACAGCTCAGGTAGTCCAAAAAAAAAGATGCAGCAACCAATCAACATAAGAATCATTATAGTGCAGGTTTTGCATTTCATGCTTCGTCACTAAAAATAAACTAGCATAAGAAAAAGACAACTAAAAAGGAACTGAATTCAAATATGGAATCCATATAAGCAAGGGAAAGATAATCAAACAAAGGCTCCTAAAGCTTTACTATCTGAATGTATATCCTAGCTTAGAACTTAAGGGGCATTAACTTCCCCAAACAGTAGCTTATGATTCAAAACCAGTTAAGAGAAAATGCATCCTTTGATAATAGGTTTATTGTAAATTAAGTTCAAGGGAAAAAAGTGTAAGAAACTCAAATTCTTAGCTGACCACTGGTGCATTATAACAAATTAACAATCCTACTACTATGAAAGGATTATTCTAACTTTGATCCCAATATAATTTGAGTTTCCCTTATGCTTATTAATAATTAGATTATTCACCTATATGCTACTTTGCTAGCTAAATAAGTGAATTGTGCATTCTCTTTTATATATGATATACATATGGCCTCTAAATATATAAACTTTGGTGTATGCAAGAAGTATTCACTAAAAAATCAACACTTCATGGCTAATATTAGGTCACTTTAATAAATTATTGAATTTATAAGAGTTTTATTGAATTTTAAGAAGTTAAGGAAAATAAAAGTTTGAATATTATGAATTCAAACTCTAGTGATTATGTTAAGGAGATAGAGGCAACATATCTAAAGGATGAAGGGAATCATTACACAAAAAGTAACAAATAAGAGGGAAAATAGCATATTAGGAAAAGAAGCTTCCTAAAAGTTTTTCCTTCTTCTTTAACAGCCTTTTTTCAAACCACTATCCTATTTTAGTGAAAATTTTAACCTCACTCTCTTCTAAGAGAACTCTATTTCGATTATACAATTATCTTGCTAAGGTAAAAGGTTTTAAGGAAGTAATATTAAATGGAATCAACTATGCAAATAGGGGAATGATGATTTATTTGCATGTGGAAGCTGGAAAAGATTAAGTGTTACCTTAAAAGAATAATAGAAATAAGGAAACAACTCTTAGCATTTAACCTCTTCCACTGTTAACAAACATAAAGCAATCCAAGCTAACCTTTATCTCGAATTTAGAGATCTAGTTTTGTAAAAAGAGGAAAAGGAAGCCATTATAGTGTACTAATAAGCCATAGACATTCATTACTCTCTAGTCAAGTACGCAAGATAAAAAAGGGTGACAAAAACATCTCTTTTTTTCCTAAGTATATAGTAGCCAAAAGAAATATCAACCGTATCACATTTTTGGAAAAAAAAAAGAAGGTGGTGTTGCTAAAATAAAATAAGAGCTAAGAAGGAAGTTTATGATTACTTCAAAAGATCCTTAGGCCCTTCAGGACATACAATATCTAATGTTTCACTACTCAAATCCTTTATTATAGATCATATCCTTATGAAGGAATCCGAAGACTTGATTCAATCCTTTACTTCCATTGACGTGGAAAAAGTAGATTTTTAGCTTCATCTAAGTAAGTCTACTGATCATGATGGTCTAAATGGATTTTTTCCTAAGATCTTGGCCTCACATCAAAGATTTAATAACCAAAGCAATTTTTGAATTTTTCACCAATGGTAAGAAGTTAAAAGGATCAATAAGACCTACCTTTGTCTAATTCGTAAAATCCAAAATCCAAGGATTATAAACCTATATCTTACTATACCAAAATTTACAAGATCATTCAAAGCTAATTTATTTAACAATTAAATTGGTATTGAAATCCCTCATTAAAGAGGTGTGGTTTAGAATCTCTAGTTTATGTGTCACTGGTACTAGTTGTTGCAGTCTCACAGATATATTACTAGAGATATCTCAACTGCATATCGCTAAAAAAGATAAGGAAATATTTATGATTGCATTTGCAACTTGTCTTCAAACAATTTAGAAAGAAGGAAACAATTCAAGGTTTAAAGGAAGATCCAACAACCTACTCTCTCTTATAGAACTCTCTACTGCTAATATTAGGGAAAAACATAAATTAGTTAGGACAACATTGTAACAGAGGACTGGCTCTCTCTTAGAGAATATCGTACTCAATGTTTATTCATAGACCACAAACTTCATCAGTGGGTTCTCTCTTTTTAGGATACAGTAAAGAAAATAGTGCTACCCATATATAGCAGTTTCCTAAGCAACTCAAGCAAGTTAAATAGATTTTCAAAATAACCAACTCAAGAAAGAAGAAAAGAAACAAAGATTAGAGGGAATCTGACTCACCTATAGATACTCGAGAGCATCTTGGCCTACCTCCTCTAGATCTATTGCCTCATCAGTCAAGTATCATAAAGGAAGGTCCTCTATTTATGTTAGCGTACATACTTCATACCCTTGATATTCAAAATGAAGTTTATTACTTTTTAGAGATTCATAAATCCTATAGAATATGATCTCCTACTTGTGATGAAATTCTCTTCGAGCCTAGAGACAGATTGAAGAGACACCGCACCGCTATCGTCATATCGCAACATCCAGAGATTTCCATCCTAATTAAGTAATCGACTAATAGAAAGGTGGGGAGAGCTTTACCCTAATTACTAATATGTTGTCGCACAACTTCTCCCAATTTTGGTTTCAACATTGTCATTTTGTTCTTTTGTGTTTGCAGTGTTTCCCATTGTCTTTTTAACTAACGAAGGGTAGTCACTCTCCTTAGCTGTAAAATAAATTTCATCTCTGTAATGATTTTTTTAAATTCTTAAAAAAAGACTCCTTCATGTCCAAAAAAATGATGAAAACAATATATTGATTACATAATAACTTCTTAAAGGCTACAAAAGGAAGCATTCCAATAAAAATCATGCCATTAAGGTAGTTTTTTACAAAGCATTTGATTCCATAAAATGGAACTACATTCTGCATCTCCTCGAGGCTTTCTAATTTCTTGATATATTCATCAATTGGATACACCACCTCAATTGGAGTTTTAATAAATGGAGATCCATCAAAGTTATTTAGAGGTGGGACGTGATTAAAACAAAGAGTCCGCTTATCCCCCTTCCTTTTCATTTTATATATGTATTCCCTCATAAGGTTAATTAAGAAATTAATTAAGGATGATACAAGTTTTAAATTTCACAAAAAATGCTAGAAATTAGGATTATTTAACCTTGCATCTACACATGATATCCTATTATTTTTGAAAGTTGAGGACAAATTAATGAGCTTATTAATATAGGATCTTAACACCTTTAAAACTGTATTAAGACTTGCAATCAATCATGGTAAAAACTATATGGTAGTAGTTGTAAAAGCTAGAGTATTACACCTTGGCTCTCTACAATCACTAGTATTCAAGTCAAGGAACCACTCCTTCTCTATTTTGGCATCCCCTTGCTAGAGAAAGTTCAGAAAAGGATTAATAATTGATGTAACAAAACTTTATCCTTTACTGGCTAAGTTTAATTAATCAACTCTATTTTAAATTTGCTCCACTCTTATTGGTCTAATGTATGTAAACAAAAAAGGCAGGATGGCATGGTATTATCTTTGTGAACATAGCAAAAAATATCTCTTAATAAGGAAAATATGGAGAATTCTCTCAAATAAAGAAACATTATGGCTCTAACGGGTTTATACCTAAAAGCCAATAGCTTTTGAGAAATGAAAAGCTCATCTTTATATTCCTATTTTATGTGTCAAATACTCAAATTGAAAGAGCAATTGAATGGTTGAGAAATTGGAAATAGAAAGGAAGCATCACTGTGGCTTGATAATTGACGCAAGAATGGTCCCTTATATTCATCGCACTTAAAGGGAGGTTTCTAGTTTCTATTAAGATCATTGCTATTGTAGAGAGGAATCATTAGTCTTAAAATGCATCTCTTCTTAGTAACTTATTACCCAACTACTCCTCTAACTCATTTAGAAGGGACCAACTTGTCTAGCTGGAACACTTTTTAGGTAAATGCGTTAATGTCACTTGTAGAAAATTCTTAATTCCCCTAATGCAAAGAATGAATGGTATGAAATTATTTAATGCAAAAGATTGTTACCTGAAATCTCTTTCTATATCAAATAGTCTATATCCAAATACTTGACACTTTGGATAGATTAAGCTTACTCAAAACTAACCACATTTTTTATCTTTGTAAAAAATAGCTAGAGACCACTCAACATATCTTCTTTATACGTAAAGTTTTAGCCAAAATATGAAAAATCAATAAAGGATCTATGTAACTTACATTTCATAAGCTTAAACTATAGTAATGTCTTTGATAAGCTATAACATATAAGGAGAAATTCCGAAGAAGATCAAACCAAATGTATCTTGGTGTGTAGGAATTTAATGTACTCAATATAGAAAGAAAGAAACTTAAGGACTTTTAAAGGTAAGGACAGGAACAGTAATAAAGTAATGCAAGACATATATAAAAGATTTAAGGAGCAACTCCTTATCAACAATCTCCATTCCTCCTACAAACCTTGGTTGATTTTGAAATGGTCCCTTCCTTAACATAAGCTAGTATTTTAAGACTCAATAGTTTGTCACTTAAGAACCTAGTAGTTGTAGCTAGTAATATTAAAAGGATAATTAGCCTTGTTTTTCTACCTTAAGCTAGTCTTATAATTAATTCTTTTGAACGAAATATTTTTACTTAAAATGCAACATAAAGTTTTATGCACTATAAATAGCATACTCAAAATGATGTATTTCATTTATCAACTATTAAGATTAAAAGCTCTAAGCTTATTATAAAAAGGAAATGTTAATAAAAATTGGCATTCAAACCAGCTAAATACTTAATTAGTAGAAGGGTTACGCTTCAATAATTATTTTTCCCTTACGATCTAAATCTTATGACACCTTTTTGTCAATAGGTGGTCAAAACCTTAAAAGACAAAAAAGGACAAGAGTTAGGAAAACAAATGAAACAAAAAGTAACATAAATGAAATGATAGAGATCAATGCTGAATTGCTTATTTTTGCTTATCAATCTTATAAGCTTTTATCTGAAGTACTTTCCAACAATAAAGTAACCATAGATTTAAAGCCAGCTAACTTTAAAAGTTTAAAAAATTTTAGAAAGGATTAAGAGAAATAAGAGAATTTTAGTTCACAGAGAATTTGGAGAGAAGGAAAGGGACTTTGACTAATTCTAGACAATAAAGGGAATTTTATTGTTTTTTAGAATTTCATGTTCCAATGAGTATTTAATAAGAATTTGGGAGCTTTACAGCAGAAAGTGGTGGTTTTCATAATTTTTTGAACACCAACAATAATGTTCATATGATAAAGGGTTTATATGGGTGAAAAATGATAAGAGCTATTAGTTTATAAAGAGAGAGAGAGAGAGAGGCTTAACTCCTAATCATTCTTCTCCCACCCAATATACGAATAATTAGTGTTGTTTGGTTCCATTTCTATTTTTTATTGCAATTTTTAGTTTTTGTTTTCTTTTTTTAGTTTCTATTTTTGTTTTGAATAAAAACAAAAGCCTATTTAGTTGTTAATATCAATGTAGTTTTATTTTTATTATTGATGATAAATATATATCAAATAAAACTTACAGATAAATTATTTTTAATTAATTAAATTTATTTTAATCTCTTATATAATATTTATAAATAAATTATGAATACAATTATTTTATTTTTAAAAGAAATAATCTAAAAATTAAAATTTATTTTAAATATATTTAATTATTTAATGAAATTTTATTTGAAATTTA
>JAOQMS010066134.1:0-24232 GCA_027563885.1 Erythroxylum longipes
ATTTCAAAACAATTTCTATCATCATTTCATAATTCATCAACAAGATTCATGTACCAAACATGTAGCAAATACTTCAAGCATTCAAGAAGCAATAAATGCAACAATAAGAAAGCAATTGAAATCATTTTAAATCCATTGATTTGAAAAATTGCTTATGGATCATTAACTCAAATTATAAACATGTAACCCACCTTGAATTCCTTACTTAGAAACTTCCTTTAAAATATCCCTCCTCTTGCCTTACTTGAATTCCTTCAGCATTAGCAAAATTCCAATTTAATAGGAATACTAATTGAGAACCCAACAAGCATATTCACAAAAATTGATTCTAGAATACTTAAACCCATGTATTTCCTAAGCTTCATGAACCCTTCTGAAAATCCAAATGATTAAGAATTAACTTACCTTGAATCTTCACCAAGTAACAAGATTTTTGGCTCAAAAGGAAGTTCTTCTCTTCCTCTTTCTTTTTCTCTTCTTGAACAACCTCAAAATCTCTCTTAAAGACTAAGAAAAGATGAAACCTAGCTCATTCTTCTTTCTTCTCTCTAATGGATGACTCTCTCTCTCATTTCTCTATTCTTTTTCTTTTTTCTCTTCTTTGTCTCCCTCAATTTCATTTTTCACTCCTTTAATGAAGAAGACTACACTTTCTTCTTCCAATTATGCCTTTAATGAATGCAAAAGGTCATCTTTGCCCTTCCTTTTATGCTTCATGACTTTTATACTTAAGTGACATGCCACATTTGCCCTCAATATAATCTTACTACTTTAATTTAATAACTAATATAATAAAATCTTACTAACATTGGAATAAAAAATTAAACTCCAATAATTATTCTATCATGACCTTAAAATTATTCTAAGGAAAAAAAATCAAATTCCATGCTTACTCCATAAACTATCATGCTTAATTCAACAAAAAAATTCGGGGGCCAACAAAAGTAGAATATGTAGTAGCTACACAAGCTAGTAAAGAAGTAGTATAGTTGAAGTTGATATTGGAAGAATTCGAATGCAAACAAGAGAACATTACTTTGTTTTGAGATAACCAAAGTGCTTTGCATCTTGCAAGGAATCCAACATTTCATTAAAAATAAAACACATTCAAGTTCAATATCACTTCGTGCGTGAGAAAGTGGAAGAAGGAAAGGTGGACATGCAGAAAATTCATACAATGGATAACTTGGCAGATGTTTTTACAAAAGCAATCAATGGTGACAAGCTTTTGTGGTGTTAATCCTCGTGTGGCCTAACAGAGAAGTAAGCAACATGAAGCGGTAAGGTAGAAAGAATAGTGTGAAGATCTGATTGACTCTCAATCAAATATTCAAGTGGGAGAATTGTCAACATTTGTGGCTGGTGGGCACCAAATTCGGTGCTTACAATGCCTAGTAAGTACAATATGGCTGACCATTTTATCAGTCATTCACATAAGGCACTCCTACCAATAAAAAGGCAGGAGTAGCATGAAGAAATATACGAGTAGAGAAAGAGAGATGTGAGGTGAGAGAAAAAAAGACAAAAATATTATGTGTATTTTTGTGAGTCTAGTTTTTTTTCTCCTTGTAATTCTCCAATTTTATAGTAGCAAAATTCTTCTATACTTGCCTGTGGTTTTTACCCTGATTTAGGGGGTTTTCATGTAAAATCTGTGTGTTTGTTTTATCTTCAATATTTTTAGTTTCGTTTTAACTGTGACCTTAATCTATCCAAGTCCTAATTGTTCCTAGCATAAATAATAATAACAAATAAAAGATTTTAGATTTCATAGAAAATGTTTCCACCTATGAAGATCTCAATTTCTTGATATGATCTGCTTCCTTAAGATGATTTTAGATGTCTTTCTTCATGACAGACAATTGCTTGTTTTGTTCTATATCTTCTTTCTCCCTCTAATGACTACTAACTCTAATTATAGGCTAAAGAATAACTAAATAAAACTAAAATTGCTTTTTATTTAGGTATTTGCAATCCTTTATATAAGCAATTCATTGTAGATATGGTCTGGGACATAACCGTGTCATAGATTGCATACTTTACTATTTCTTCAATCTTACTTATAAAGGAGTGTAAGAACTAATACGTTAATGTTCTAATCATGCTTTGCACTATATCTCTTTGCTATATGACACTATATCTAATCTAATTATGTAGGACGTTGTGTCCCCTATACCAAAGTTCTAATAAGAAGCACGCCCTAACATACAATTCTGTATTAGACTATGTTTAACCCTTTTAGCATTTGTTTCTGTCTAAAGGGGGACACAAGCTATAATATACTTATTTCTGAGACTATATTTAGTTAAAGGTGACTTTTCTTCTTATTTTGACTTGTTGAAACCTTCACTTCTTAGCTAACATTATTCACAATTAATATCTCAGTAATTATGTAAGACATAACATAAAAGTAATTAAACCAAGGTATTTTGGATGAAAAACATAGCAAAATACCAAGTAAAATATATATACTTTATATGTACATAAAAAGATCTATTAGTTTGTTCTAAAAGCAAAACTTCATATTATCTTTGATTACATAATTTGATGTATATATTCAAAATTCAAATTTATGTTGATTAATTTTTTGAATAATACTACTCATCTCATAAAAGGAGACAGGATTAGTGCAAGTGGTAAATATGATAAAATAAGGTTTACTTTACTAGGATTAATCAGTATATGCATGTTCTTTAAGTTTATAACTTTACCATGAAGATTAAGAAAATTACTCTTTAAAGACCAATAACTCGTAATCTCATAACAATGTCATTATAACAAAATAACTTACCAATAAATACTATTATAAAATGAGTTAGCGTCTATAAGTAAAATGGATTCAATCATTTTTTAGAAAATAATGATGATTAATCATATAATCATTAACATAAAAAAATTTGATCTACCAATGTTGAAATTGACAATATTTGAGAAACAAACTTAAGAATTACATATTCCATCTTCACCAGTATCTCGTATGTACTAAACTTAACATTACAATAAGAGAATGAGTTACGATCTTTGTAATCGGAAAAAAGAAAATTGAGTTACAAACTCAACATTAGATTAGATATATTAAACCTCTCTAATAACATTACAATTAGTAGTCACATTCGTATAGTTAAACAAAGAACGAGTTTCCATTCTCATGTATTTTCATATTTAACTATCATGTTCAAAAAACAAAACCTAAATTCATAGAACACAAAATGGAATTACCATTTTTAAGGTGTTGAAGTAAACCATTTTACGTCTTATCTAAGTACAGAAAATTATGGGAAGAAACCTAAAGATGGCAAGGGTAAGCAGGAAGAGAAGTTTCTGTTAGATGAAGATACAAATGAAACTATATGAGAAAAAAAAAACTCAAAAGATAGCAAGGACAAGCGAGAATAATTGATTGATTGTGTTGCTAAGCGGAGATGATAATAACAAGCGGGAAGAAAAGTTTATAGTAGTAATTTTGTTGCTGTAATTGGTTTACTTGGTTTTATGTATGCTATGTAGCTCAAGAGAACCACTTCTAATGTCTAGTCTTTTGGCTTGAAATTGAATTCCAGGATCATGGTCACGTTAAAATATGAGAGCCCTTCCGACTGCTTTAAGTCCTTCATTGGACTACTTTGCAATTAGTTCTCGAGATGGTCATGTAAAGGTTTCTACATTGCTCTTTGGATTCCATTAAACTAACCATATTCTATCTGAAAAGTTATTGAAAAACTGTAGGGGGTAGTAGTTTCGCAAACTGTCTGATTTTACGTGATTGTTTCTAGAACAAATAAAAAAATAGTCAATCAAATAAAAATATCAGATGACACCAAAATTTTGATAACGTAGTTCGGTACTCCTTGCCTACATCTGCGGGGCCTTCATACAGATTAATTCTTTCACCAAGTACAATAGATTCAAGGCCTTACAGAGCCAACACCACTCAACCCTTGACACTATCTCTCAACCTCACTTCCTATGAAAGTTTTTCACACCCAATAACACGACGGACTCGTGTTAACCTCGTCGAGGATTTTTCTACACAACTATTAATTAATGAAAGACAATAAATAAAAACTCCAAGTGTTTAAAGAATTAATAATTGAAACTTAACACACTTGAAATTCAAAAAGAACAACTTCCCTATGACCGTAGGTCCTCCAAGAGAGATCTGACAGTTATTCATGCACATGAGCAACTCCACAAGGATATTTTCCAGCTTGATCAACTTCTTCTGTGACTCCCATAAAGTTTTCAAATCATCATATATGAACCGTGACTCCTATAAAGGTTTCAAGCAAACACCCACATATGCTATCAACTGAAAACTCAAACACTACACACCTACTGCACTCATGCACTTTCTGCTATGAATTTCATCTATTTTTCAAGCCACAGACACGTATATAATCAGCTGAACCACACACCCACTACCCTCACTTCCTGTGCATGAACAATGATCCCTCCACTGGTGTGCTATTCCAACATCCAATACCAAAATAAAAGCCAATAACAAAACATACACTGCACTTAGACACTCACGCATGCCACACTCACAAATCAGTTGTAGGTAGTCTTTCAAGCACAAACCCAATCACGACCCATAAATCAAATCACCAACATCTTACGCCTGTTCGCTCTTGTAAGATAGATTCATCTCCTTAAATTTTATTCACCTACGGCACTAAACACACACACTGCGTACACCCATAAAACCGCAGGTCCAAAATCTGTTTTGTTAGGTTTTTACCCAAGCTCACCTTCACATCTTTTTTTTACAGAAACCCTTAATTCACAATTAACCTGTGACAATTACCCTTTTGCCATTGCATCCATGTAAAACCAACTTAATTCATAATAAAACTTCCATCCATATCCTTCATCTACCTTATTCACGTAAAAGCCCACCATTCTTCACCATATCCGCTTCTATTTAAAATAGGATTCCATACTATCTAGAATATTATCCAAATATGTCACTTTAGAAAAATATACCAAAATAAAATAAATAGATATATTCAACATATATCTAACAATCTCCCCCTTTTTGACATATTTGTCACAAACACGAAACTCCCCTAAATCACATAGTTGGGCATATAAAAATTGAATCCACAATCCAAGAACTCCCCCTTAATGTAAGATGCAATTCAAGATTTAAAGAATATCCATAGAAACAATAATCCAATCATCCAAATTTCTCCCCCTTAGGACAAAAGATGCCAAAAAGTAAGACTAATCATCATAAAGCTACCTTAAAATCTCCCCCTAAATTGAACATTCACCAAAAACAATCTGATGTCTCCTCTTTGAAACAAAAGTGTCAAAACGAAGAATGCCTTCAACACAATCAATCTCAACGAATAAAGAAGCTTAAAAATCAACAGTAGGTGCAGCAGAAGAATCATACGCACACCAAGATGATAATTTACTGCCATTCAAAACATCGAGATGCCCAAAAGAGAGAGAGATACCCGAGAGAGAGACCCATATTAATGAGAGAGTTGAAAAACTTCGGTAGAGTCAAATATAAGTCACAATGCAAACTACTAAAAAGATGGGACGAAAATGGCAACGTAAAAACTAAAGAAACAATTTTTTTACTTTACTCTTCCTTTTTTTGTTTTTAATTAAAAAAACAAACTATACTTCAAAATTGTAAAGCACACAGTCCCCGTGCTCCTCGAAGAAATTCAAACCTGGGATTATTTCTCATCACATTATCTCAGTCATCAACTGTCTAATTGATTTCTTCATCTAAAGTAACTGACTTATCCTCAGTTTGAACAGCTGCTTCAAAAGCAATAACTAACTATGAATTTGGACACTTTCTTGTTTTTCCATCAGTCCATCTCTGTGCTTGTCCTTGACCCTTTCTAACCCAAGTGGATTTCAGTACTGAAGGCTAATTCTGAAATTTATGTGAGGGATATAGGGTCCTTCGTTTTGGTTTCTTTGAAATAACATATGCAGTAACTTGTAGCATTTCAACCTTATGTGCCCGATAGCTCTGTAAAAATGACACATGGGTACAAATCTTCGAGTCTTTCTCGACGTTTCTTCTTCTCGGACAGATCTGGACATATCATTCTTCTCCTCATTCACTTTAGAACACTCACCTTTGTAACCAATACCTTGAAGATCCCCTTTAACGTTACTGATTTCGATCAACTTTTCTAACTTTTCCATGCCTCCATTTAGCGTTCTCACCCTTTTCGGTACTTGCTAATCTCCTTCTAGCTTCACCAAGCTCATCTAATGCCAACTTCAAATTATTTTCTAACCCTTGGATAGTGTTCTTCATGGAGAGATTCTCTTCCTTCAATCTTTCATTCTTTCTACATGTTTTTACCTATTTTTCATACATAGCTTTGTAAGCCTTGTAAATATTCTCCTTTCTATCGTCTAGGCCATTTTTAACATTATCATAATCTAATATTGGATCTTGAGCTGATTTGTTTGCGTTTTTCTGGAAATTTTTCACTTTTCCCCCTTTTACATCTTCAGTTACTTCCTTCTCAGTTACTATTAAGCAAGTAACTAGACTTTTGCTATATAAAGCAATTAAAGCATCGCTATTAGTAATTTCTTCTTCACTACCATATTCACTCTCGGATTCATTCTTACTTCAAGTGCTAGTAAAGGATTTTCCTTTTCTCTTCTTCAAAGTATTAGCACATTCGGCTTGAACGTGCCCAAAGCCTTGACACTCTTGACATTTGATTCTATTCACCTTTCTTTCTCCCTTGTGAGTTTTAACATGTAATGCCAATCCTTTGCTTCTTTCTTGCTTACCCCTTAAAAGATTCATTTCGAAATTTGTAAGAATTCCAATTACCTTCTCCAATGACAGAACATTGATGTCGTGGACTTCCTCTATTGCTGCAATTTTTAGAATAAATCTTAGAGGTAGTGATCTTAGCATCTTCTTGACAAGCTTCAGATCGGAATATTTCTTTCCGAGTTGATAAGCCGAATTTGCTATATCTCGCAATCTTTCATGAAAATCCCCAATGGTCTCATTCTCATCCATCTTAAGTTCTTCAAAACTCACAGCTAACATCTGTAATTTTGATGCTATCATCGATTTGGATCCTTCATGAATAGTATGCAAAGCATCCTATGCTTCTTTGGCCGATTCATAGGCTAATATCATCGAGAAATGTCCTTCATCAACAGCACTAAAAATCGCATGCATTCCTTGTGAGTTTTCAATCGCACTTTCTTCTTCGGCTCTTGTCCATTCAGCTGGATCTTTACGAACTGTCTCTCCTTTGTCAGTAGTAATCATCAGATGTGTCCACCCATATAACACTAAGTTCCATGCTCTTGTTCCCTGTGCCTGAATAAATACCTTTATATGTGATTTCCATGCAGGATAATTGGAACCGTCTAACAACGGTAGCCTAATAATTTATGCTCCTTCTCTTATAGCCATGTTTGCAAAACTAGGATTTGCACCAACTTGCTAACAAGTTTTGAAACGGTGACCCGCTCTGATACCAATTGAAAAACCATAGGGGGGTAGTAGTTTCGCAAACTATCCAATTTTATGTGATCATCTCTAGAACAAATAAAAACAAAATAATCAATTAAACAAAAATATCAGACGATACTAGAAATTTGATAACGCAGTTCGGAACTCCTTGTCTACATCTATGGGACCCTCACCCAAATTAATACTTTCACCGAAGTACAATACATTTATTTAAGGCCTTATGGAGTCGACACCACTCAACCCTTGTCACTATCTCTCAATCTCACTTCCCGTGAAAGTTTTTCACACCTAATAACATGACCAACTTGTGTTAACCTCGTCAGAGGATTTTTCTACACAACTATTAATTAATGAAAGACAATAAATAAAAACTCCAAGTGTTTAAAGAATTAATAATTGAAACTTAACGCACTTGAAATTCAAAAAGAACAAAAAAACAACTTCCCTATGACCGTAGGTCCTCCAAGAGAGATTTGACAGTTATTTATGCACATGAACAACTCCACAAGGATATTTTCCAGCTTGATCAACTTCTGCCGTGACTCCCATTAAATTTTCAAATCATCACATATGAACCGTGACTCCTATGAAGGTTTCAAGCAAAAACCAACATATTCTATCAGTTGAAAACTCAAACACTACACACCGACTACACTCACGCACTTTCTGCCATGAATCTCATCTATTTTTCAATCCATAGACACATATATAATCAGCTGAACCACACAACCACTGCACTCACTTCCTACGCATGAACAATGATCCCTCCATTGGTGTGCTATTCCAACATCCAATACCAAAATAAAATCCAATAACAAAATATGCACTGCACTTAGACACTCACGCACGCCACACTCACAAATCAGTCGTAGATAGTCTTTCACGCACAAACCCAATCATAGGCCATAAATCAAATCACCAACATCTTATGCCTATTCCCTCTTGTAAGATAGATTCAGCTCCTTAAATTTTATTCACCTACAGCACTAAACACACACACTGCGCATACCCATAAAAATGCAGGTCCAAAATATGTTTTGTTATGTTTTTACCCAAGTTCACCTTCGTATCTTTTTTTCGTAGAAACACTTAATTCACAATTAACTTGTGGCAATTACCCTTTTGCCATTGCATCCATGTAAAACCAACTTAATTCATAATAAAACTTCCAGCCATATCCTTCATCTACCTTATTCATGTAAAAGCCCACAATTCTTCACCATATCCACTTCTATTTAAAATAGGATTCCATACTATCTAGAATATTATCCGAATATGTCAATTTAGAAAAATATGCCAAAATAAAATAAATAGATATATTCAACATATATCTAACAGTTATGCACATTTATAGCTTTTTCTTAGTTCTCGTTGTTCATTTGGTTGCAAATTGTAGTGAATCTTCTTTGTTTTTCCCAGGTTTAGGACAGGTTAAGTGGTCAGGTTCAAGTTGAGTTTGCTGACATAGCATTTATTGTGTAGATTTGTACAAAACTGAAAAAGGACATCTTTTAGTTGATTACACGAGTATGAAGTGGTTGTTTCTTGCTAGAAAGGTTTACAATCTTTTTGAACTTTTGTTCAAAGTTGATTTGTGATTGTTGTCCATATGTATGCTCAATGCCTTTTATTTTCTGAAAATGACTTGACGTGTCTAATTGCATAAGAAAAGGAAGCTAGGGAGTTCATTTTTGGTATTAGGAACTGGTAATGTGGATGTTGTGGTGCTTGATGTGTCTGTTGGGTGAAGTGGTCCTCTTTGATTGTCATCCTGCGTAAGTTAATTACTGCTCACTGTGTTACTTCATCGTATTTTACTATCAAATTCATAATTTTTTTCTGTAAATTCATCAAATTGCCTTTACTTAAATTTGGATTTCAATGATGTATGTTACAAATTAACCAATTCAAGTTCTGTTTTTTTAGGTTTTGGTTCAGCTTTCCCTCTGGTTAAACACTGTCTTAGTTTCCCCTACATTTTTTCTACTCTAACGGGCTTTTTTGTTATGGAAACTTTAGTATATACTTTATTATTGAATTGAGTTGCATTTTTAATTTTCATTAACTGTTTCCTATTGGTTCTTGTTAAGAAATACTAAAAATTAAAAAAATGAATGAATGCATGTACATAAAAGACTCCGCGGAGGGTTTGAGAGATACACTCTGTCCTCTCTCTAACCTTTAGCTCTGACTAGCTACGATCCTTGCTTCTTATTCCTCTATTACTGCCAACTTCCCTTCCTTCTTACAGATAGCCACACCACTCTTCTGCTTCTTACGGTCTTCTTTCCCATCTTCCTTCCATCCTCCTTCCTCCACCTTACCATCTTATGGGAACAAATTTGCTACAAAGGTATTTCAGACATTTTTCTTACCTACCTTTTTCCCGCCTACCTTATTTTCCTATTTTAGACTCTGCCTCTACTCCTTTTCCAAATGTAGATGCAACAGACCACTTCCTTCACCATAAAACAATCAAATGAAAAGGAGGAAATTTCCCCTTTACCCTCACCTTCTTCAATCCTAGGTGTTGCTGGGAAACCTTCAACAGAGAGGAGAACTTGGAAGCAAGTAGTTGGAGGTTCTACAGACCTAACTTTGCATTTCTGTCCACCCAAGACAGAAGAAGGCTAGACAATTGTCATTCCAGACTGAAAAACATTACAAGAGGGGGTTAAATCTTGGGAAAACTCTCTCATTGGTTTTTTCTGGGACAAACCACCAGCTTTCCTAGTCATTCAAAGATGGGTAAAATCAGTTTGGCAGAACAAAGGATTTGTGGAGGCGACTATTGTTGAAGATAAATATATCCTGATTATCTTTTCTTCTAAAGCACAAGCTTTAAAAGTAGTAGAAGAAAGGTCATGGCATGTTGCAAACTTCCCATTATTTTTACAGCCATGGTAGCCAGGATTACAGATGGATTTAAGGATAAGAGACGAGTTCCAATGTGGGTAAATCTTTTTAATGTCCTGCTTGAATATTGGAAAACAAAATGCTTGAGTATGATTGTGAGTTTTCTAGGTAAACCTCTATGTTTGGATGATAATACAGCAAATAGAAGAAGGTTAGGGTATGTTAGGATATGCATTAACATGGATCTTTCTAATGGCTTACCGGAAGCTATCCTTATTATGAGAATAGGGATTGATGGGTCCTTAAATGAGGATAACATGTCAGTACAGTATCAATGGAAGCCGTCTCTCATGGCTCAAGGGAAAAAATGGATTCCGACGAGGAAGACTTTTATTAGAGGGGATTATGAGGAGCTGATGGGTGATATTATCATAAACACTGAGATAAGACAAAATGAACAGAACACATCCATAACCATACATAAAGAGGGTCAAGGAAAAAGTGACCTAGAAGGCGATGGGGAAACTACAATGGTAGGTGGGACACTAGAGAGGGAATGTGAAATTGATGGGAAATTGGTGAGTGAATGTGAAGAAGGGGAAGGAGAACCTTCTATAGAAATTAGTAAAGGGAAATAGGTCACTGTAGACGGTGTGAATGAGGAACAATTGGCAGAAACTCAATCAGTCACTCTTGAGAATAATACTAAAGGGGACTAAAAGGAAGTGTTGGGTGCTACTATGGAAAATAAGGAGGAGAAACCCTACAATTGGTGAATTTATGGCAGTAGCTAAGAGGAAAACTAGCAGGAGCAAGAAGAAGAGCTCCAAAACCAACCATGCTTAATTTATGAAGATCTTAACATGGAATGTGAGGGGAATCAACTGCCTTAAAAGGCTTTCAGCTTTAAGGGATTTTATCTACAGCACAAAGCCGTGTATTTTTGGTTAATGGCAGACTAAAATTAGATATGACAACCTCAAATTACTTAATAAACTTGGATCAAAATGGAAATTCATTTCCAATCTTAATACCTATCGGTCGGGGAGAATTATTATTGGGTATGATCCTACTATGGTGGATGTTCAAGTTTTAGCTACAAAGAGGCAAGTGATACACCTAAGATGCAAATTGCATTAGGTAAATGTTGACATATTTGCATCCTTTATCTATGGCTCCAATCATGTATATCAAAGGAAACAACTTTGGGTAGCTTAATGCAGTTTCAGCAAAGGGTTAATAGGCCATGCCTACTAAGTGGAGACCTTAACTCTACTTTATACAGAATAGAGGCTAACGGTAACTACAGTATGATAAATTTCTCTACTGATTTTAATGAATGTGTGGGTTAACTCAGTATATTTGATCTAAACGCACAGAGGTACTTCTATACATGGAGTAACAATCAGATGGGAAGATAGGCCTTGAGGAAAAAACTTGATCGGATAATGGTGGACAATGAATGGATCACACACTTTCTGAATAGTATAACTTCCTTCCTTGCTAGACCCCTTATTCTCTGATCATACGCCTATACAAGTTGGAATTTTGACTCAAAACCAGAATCGAAGAGGGCCTTTTAGGTTTAATAACCTATTAATTAATGATGAGGGGTTTACCGAGGCTTTGTACAAGGGATTAGATGCTATAGTTATAGGCACTCACCAATTTGTTTATGTTCAGAAGCTTAAATTTATCAAAACGGAGATGAAAACACTAATGATTAGAAGACCTTGTTCCACACAAAAAGTAGTTACCTTAACTAGAAAGGAACTAGAGAAGGTTCGGTAGAACCTTGACCAGGATCCTACCAACCCTAGCCGACTGCATGCTGAGAAGTGATTATTGATGTGTTATCTTTCTAAAGCTAAGGATCATGACAGCCTAATGGAGCAAAGAGCCAAAGTTGATTAGCTAAAAGATGGTGAAAGATGCTCAAGATTCTTTTTCAACTCAGTGTTAGCCAGAAAGAATATTAACAGAATATGCTCTCTTAAGCTACAAAATGGAAGGGAAATTTCTACTCAAGAGGAACTCCTTAGGGAAGCAGAATCATACTTTAGGAATTTTTATGGATACTATCAAAACCTTTCACATTCTATCACTCTTGAGACATTTATACATAGCAAGCTCTCCTAGGAATAGGCTGTAAATCTTATCAAACCAGTGGAAGACAAAGAAATAGAAGAAGTAGGTTTCTAGATGCATCCGAATAAGTCCCCAGGTCTGGATGGGTTCAATGGTTATTCTTTTTCAAAAGATATGGCAAGATATTGGACCTATGGTGAAAAAATGCAGTAAGGGAATTTTTCATTAATGGGGTTCTACTGAAGGAGATAAACAAAACACACATTTGTCTAATTCCTAAAACCTCATGTTCCTTTACATTAGATGACTATAGGCTAATTACATATACCAATTTTCTTTATAAAATTTTGTCTAAAATTTTAGCCAACAGGCTGAAATTGGTTCTAGATGTTTTGATCTCTGATAATCAGAGCGCCTTCCTCCGAGGTAGAAGAATTGGTGATAATTTTTCTATAGTACAGGAGTTGATGAAAGGATATCAAAGGAAGAACAGCCCACCAAATTTTATCATAAAGGTGGACTTTAAGAAAGCCTTTGATCATGTTGAGTGGGATTTCATCTACGGACTCTAAGATCCTTGGGGTTCCCTGAGGTATTTGTCAATTGGATTAAGGAATGCATAACCACTCCTACTTACTCCATACTAGTTAATGGTGCTCCAACAGACTCTTTCAAGGGTGTAAGAGGCTTAAGGAAAGGTGACCCTATTTCCCCTTATCTCTTTATAATTTGTATGGAAATTCTTACTCAACTATTCCAATGGAAGGTGGGGAAAATCCATCTTTTTAAATTCCATACTAAATGCAAGAAGGTAGGGTTGATCAATTTATGCTTTGCGGATGATCTACTACTATTCTCTAAGGCACATGGGAAGTCTATTAAGCTACTTATGTCAAGTTTGTCTGATTTTAGGGATCTTTCAGGTTTGGAGATTAATGTTACCAAGAGTCAGTATGTATTACCTACAGGGGTAAACATAATGGAGAACAGAATCTCCTAAATCACTAGAATAAGCAGAAAACCAGCCCCTCTGACTTTTTTGGGACTTCTCATTACCACCAAAAGAATCCAATATTCAGAATGTCAGTCATTGTTTGATAAGGTTCAGAAAAGACTAGGAATGTGGAATAATAGAGTACTATCTTTTGGAGGGAGGCTACAGCTCATCAAAGTAGTGCTGAAATCCCTTCATGTATATTGGTCCTCAAATATTTCATTAGCTAAAGGAGTTATCAAATCTATTGAGAAGCTATTTCGAATATTCCTATGGGGAAACCTGAATTCATAAAGCCATTTTACTAAGGTTAAATGGACAGAAGTTTGCAAAAGGAAAGAAGAAGGGGGATTAGGATTGATGTCAATTGCCTCTTTTCATAAAGCGGCATTGACCAAGAATCTATGGAATATTCTCACAGAAAAAAAAATCTCTCTAGATACGATGTGTGCACATCTATATTCTAAAAGGCTCAAGTATTCGATCTATACCTATTAAGCCTTCATTCTCATAGCCCTTGTCTCAGCTACTGAAACTTAGACCTATACTGGAACCTATAGTCTTATGCAAGATTAGGAATGGAGAGAAGGCCTATATGTGGTTTGACAATTGGACTGAGCAAGGATCCCTAAATAGACACCCTTAGGCTCTTCAACTATGGTCTATGTTCCTATTAATTCAAAAGTCAATTCCTTAATACTAAGGGGTCAGTGGAACTTCCCAACTGAGTTACAGCACTTGATACTTAGCTATTTACCGAACCTACAAAGGGAGGATACTTTTCATTGCCTCAATCTGCTTCCTAACAATTTTAACACTTCAAAATTTAAGAAATGGCAGAGTCACATCAATCCAGGTCAATCCTGGTTTCCTATAGTATGGCACAGGTCCTTAATACCGAGCTACTCAATCATCTTATGGCTTATAGTGCTCAATAGATTAAGCACTATAGATAGACTACACTTCATGACCAACAACTTAATTTGTATCCTATATGAGAGAGAACCAAAAACAAAGGAGCATTTATTCTTCAAATGCCCCTTCTCACAGTTCATTTGAGAGGGGATCAAGGCACTAAATTTTATTTCTAATATAGTTACAACTTTCACAGAAGCCATTGAATGGCTACAGACGCTAACCCACACTCCAAAATATACTGGGCATATATATGTCATCTCTCTCACCTCCTCCATTGAGGAGATTTGATAAGAAAGAAATAACAAGCGATTCTAACAGAAGGTATGCACAAGGGAAGAGGTTTTTAAATCTCTTATCGATGGAATCAGAGAAAAATTCTTTATTCTACTAAGTCAGAAGATTTATGCCCTAACCTAGCACTTTCATGGAGAATCAACAACTAAATATCGAGCTTGAGTACTTAAAAGACAAAAAAAAAGAGTACTTGTCTAACGAAAAGGCCTGACTACAACAGAGGTGAAATAAGACTCGTGCGTGCATCGCAGAATTTGGAAGCATCAGTTAAGGAGCATGGAATAAAAAACTCTTACCTTGTGAGGATGATCTCCTCTAACTCCGAAAGACAGAAAATGGCCATTGAGGTAAACTCACACACAGTCCAGATATACCCAAATAGCAAGAAGGATTCACAAGGAACAAAAATCAGAGAATCTTTTGACAAAGAAGAAGACGAAGCAATACACATAAGACAGAAATCACTACCTTTTCGTAATCGCATGTGGAAGAGAGGCATCCTGTTTACCCTAAGTAGCATCCTCTATCGTTTTACCAATGTTGTCGTTTCCAAATCATTTATCTGGAGTCGTTTTGCTTTATAAATTGTAGATGCTTGTAGTCTCTTTAGTTTTGTTATCTCTTTAAATGTAATGGATGAATATTACTTCATTATTAATTTAATAACTTTTTAACTTTAAAAAAAAGACTCCGCAAGAAACCTTTAGTCTGGTTCCTTGATTGGTAAAGTCTGTGTTGGAACTTCCAAACCCAAATTCGCAAGCCCAAAATAACGAGTTTATACTCTCATCACCACAAGACATAAAATGACACAGCGAAAACAATAAAATAGAAAAGAAAGTCGATATCGTATACAGCCTGAATAGCAATGAAGGTTAGTTACGATTCTCTTTTGTCTTTCTCGTTTTCACTTGTATAAAACCATGTACAGTGTCCTTATTTTCATATATGAAAATCAAGAGTTTCCTCTCAACATCCCCTATCTTTGCTATTTTTCCATGTTTTGTCATGGTATCAGAGAAGGTTGTATCCATGATTCATTAACACTACTCGCATCATGTTCCAAAAGGAAGAAAATGACAGTGAAATCAACACATATGAGAACGATCTTGAGCTTGATTCTTATCTCATCGCAGCATCTGAAAACTCGGGGTGTGTTTTGGTACCTATCGTGGAGTTGATCTATGAGCATCGCAATAGGAGTTAAGGATAAGATGGGGTTTGTAAACTGCGATATCAATAAACCAGAGAACAATCCAGCACTCCTCCGAAAATGGCACATTGCAGACAAAATGATAACTCCTAGATCCTAAAACCCATTAGCAAAGAAATTGCTTATTTATTTTTGGTAGTTACATATGCGAGAGGTTTGTGGGAGGAATTGAAGTCTAGATATAGAGAGACTAATGGGCCACATATTTATCAGTTAATGCAAGAAATAGGAAACTGAAGACAAAGAAATGGGTTTGTGATTGCATATTTTATGAAACTAAAAAAGCTGTGGGATGATTTGAATTGTTTGATGCCTTTTGTGAGATGTGCCTATGAAGCAAATGATAAAAATAGATATGTGGAGAAAAATATAAGGCTTGTTTAGTTTCTGATGGGGTTAAGAGAGGAGTATAGCTATGTGGTAGGATAGATTATGTTGAATGACCCGCTGCCACTAGTGAGTATATGATTCTGACAATAGTGAGGCAGAAAAACATATAACAGAATCATAGAGAAGGAGGTCAAATGAATGTAGCGTTGATGGCTAAGCAAGAAAGTTACAAAAGAGTTGAGGGTAAAGACAGTGGTAACTCAAGTATCTATAATAAAAGGAAATTTAATTCAAGGAAGGAGGATAAGTACTGTGAACACTGTCACATAAAGGGTCATACCATCGATACCTGCGGCTGCTGTGATGAAAACACCTATTGATAATAGACCAGTGAACATAAAATCAACTGAGAAGGAGGTGGATATCAACATGCTTTCTCAACAAGTAAATGAGCTAATGAGGTGTATGAGAGGTAAAGGTGACACAGAAACCAATCATGTTGCTTTTAGCAATTTTGCAAGTAAAAATGTATCTCTGAATGGCTTAAAGTACTTCGTATGACATAGGTTCATGGATAGTAGATTCAGGTGTGTCTGCCCATATGTGTTCAGATATAAAATACTACTCTTGCATAAAACCTTCTCCCCTGTTTGGTTTTGTAACCATGGCCGATGGAAACACAAAACCTGTAACCATCGTAGGTAGTGTAAACTTGAACTTAGAAGTAACCATTAACAACGTCCTACATGTGCCAACATTCCATCACAATTTGTTATCTGTGTACAAGTTAGCACACCAAAACAACTTCATTTCCATCTTTGTTTCTGATAAATTGTATTTGCAGGGCCCATGGACTGATTATGTGGTGGCAATTTGCAAGGAGGAGGCAAGAATTTACAAACTCACACCACAACATTTCCTACCGGCCAAAACACTAAAAGTTCCATCGTTATGTTTCTATTTGAACAATCCTATTTCTTATAATGTAATCAATGATGTTGAGATTTGGCATCTACATTTAGGACACGTATCCAAAAAAAAGTTATGCATATTCCTAGCATAAAACATTCTACATCTAAATGTTTTTGTGATATTTGCCCCCCTTGCTAAACAAACTAGAAAACCCTTCATAGCCCATTCCATAACAACCCAAAGGCCTTTTGAATTACTACATGTAGATCTCTAGGGCCCATATAGCATATCAAATTTAAATGGGTCTGAATACTTTGTTACCTTTATGGATGACTTTATCCAAGCCACATGGACCATTTTAATTAAAACAAAAGACCAAACTCTAAATGTCTTAACTAATTTTATAACCATAATTGAAAAGCAATTTTCTACCCAATCTTTGTGGTAAAAACTAATAATGGTATTGAGTTCATAAATACTTTATGTCGTGAATACCTTACGTCAAAAGGAATAAATCACTAAAAAACATGCGTTTACATGCCTCAACAAAATGGGGTTGTGTAACAAAAACACAAACACTTCTACAAGTGACTCGGGCCCTTTATATCAATCCAAATTACCAAAAAAATATTGGGGGAAGCCTTATTAACCTTAACCTATATCATAAATAGACTATCCACCAAAACTCTATCCTGGATATCCCCATATGAAAAATTATACAATAAATCTCCAACATATGACCACTTGAAAACCTTTGGGTGTATATGTTATGCAACAAATAAAAAACCCCCCACAAAGAAAAATTAGAACCCAGAGCAATCAAATGTATTTTTCTTATATACGTATCGGATAAACAAGCTTACAAGTTATAGGATTTACAATCGAAACACATCATAATAAATAGAGATGTTGTCTTTCATGAGAAAAAGTTCTTACAACCAGCACACCAAGCCCCAAACACACTTATACAACCAGTACCTATTTATTTTGACCAACATGACCACCTTCATCCTGAAACATAAAAACTACTGACCACCTTGAAACTAACCCAAATGCCCAAGACCTATCTGATCCAATAATAGAAATGGACCTAAATACTCCAACCCTACCCGACTCCACCATACCCCATACCTCACCTTCCCAAACCAGTACTGACAT
Source organism: Erythroxylum longipes (assembly GCA_027563885.1). NCBI lineage: Eukaryota > Viridiplantae > Streptophyta > Magnoliopsida > Malpighiales > Erythroxylaceae > Erythroxylum > Erythroxylum longipes. Next base: position 18,250 of record JAOQMS010066134.1, read on the forward strand.
TCCCCAAACTCCTCCAAATGACATAAATGATACTTACCCACCACAATAGCAAATTCATTTCAGAACACGCCATAAATTTCGTCCCCGCTACCTTGACGATTACGTCTCCTACATAGCTACCACTGCTCCTCTTGCGACTACTACCACCACATCGTCAATTCAAGTATCATCTGTCTTTGACAACTTACTGAAACACATTCACAAAAATCTCACCCTTTCAAACACTTACACATCTTTCCTCGTACATGTCTCTACTGAATATGAACCTTTGTCATATGAAAGTGCTAGAAAGGATCCATTATGGGTAAAACCAATGGAAGCATAAATCGAACCCTTGGAACTCAATCAGGCATGGACCCCTACAATTTTGCCAGCTGGGAAGAAAGCTTTATCAACGAAATGGGTTTATAAGCTCAAGCGAAACTCTGATGGTTTTGTTGAAAGAAGAAAAGCTAAATTAGTGGTCAAGGCCTTCAAACAAACCCTCTGAGGTTGACTATTTCGATGTTTTCTCTCCTGTTGCCAAGATCACCTCCGTAAAACTCATGCTTATAGTAGCAACTTCATTTAATTGGTAGGTGCATCATTGGGATATAAACAATGCCTACTTATATGGGCACATTGAAGAAGATATTTACTTGCATCCACCTCTTGGTTACAACAAGGTTTTACTTGGGCAAGTTTTGAAACTCCAAAAGTCGTTGTATGGTCTCAAGTAGGTAGGGTGACAATGGAACTAAGAAATCATAAGAAAACTAACCTGATTTGGTTTTCTCCAGTCAACATCTGATGCCTTGTCTGTTTACAAAAGGTACTAGCAACAACTTTCTTACTTTACTAATATACGTGGATGATGTGTTGATTGCTGGTCCATCTGAATTATTGATATCTGCTGTGAAGAATTTCTTGCATCGTGAATTTACTATTAAAGATATGGGGAATGTGAAATATTTTATTAATGTGGAAGTAGTGAGAATACCAGATGGCATGTTACTTTCGTAAAGGAAATATATAACAATCATTCTCATGGATGCTCACCTCACTGACCTAAAACTTGCCTCAATTCTTATAACACAGGGTACCAAGTTGACAATTGATGAGGGAGCTCTACTATCTTATCCAGAACGCTACAGAAGGATCATAGGTTAGCTTCTATATCTCAATTTCACGAGACCAGACATCACCTTCTCAATGCAACAATTGAGTCAGTTTAACCATGAACCATGCCAGCAGCATTGGAATGCTTTGGTTCATGTTCTGAGATATCTAAAGGGATCCATATTAAAGGGATTACTGTATCCAAGTCAGGACGGTGAGTAGCAACTCCACGCATATTCTGATGCGGATTGGGCAAGCTGCACCTTCTCTAGAAGATCATTAACCATTTACTGTATCTTCTTTGGCAGCTCTTTGATATCATGGAAGACCAAAAAACAGAGCGTTATTATCTGTTCCTCTGCCAAAGTAGAGTATCGTAGCATGGCAAGTACATTATGTGAGATATAATGGATCACGTACATTTGTTATGATTTGCAAATACCAGTCAAACTCCCTATTCCGTTAAAGTGTGACAACACCGCAACCATCCACATTTTGGAGAATCTGATATTTCACGAGCGGAAGAAACACCTCGACATCGATTATCATCTCGTCTGTGATGTAGCTAAAAAAGGTTTTCTCAACACTACTCACATTCAATCCAAATTGCAACTTGCTGATCCATTTACCAAACCTTTGGTTGTTCTAATTTTTCATGACACTCTTAGCAAGTTAGGCCTCATTAATATGACCCAACTTATGGAGGGGGTGTTGGAACTTCCAAACCCAAATCTGCAAGCCCAAAATAACAAGTTTATACTCTTATCACCAAAACAAACAAAATGACAAAGCAAAAACCATATAACAGAAAAGAAAGTCGATATCATATGCAACTTGTATAGCAAGGACAGTTAGTTACGATTCTCTTTTGTCTTTATCGTTTTCACTTGTATAAAACCATGTAGAGTGTCCTTATTTTCATATATGAAAATCGAGAGTTTCCTTTCAACATCCCCTGTCTCTGTTATTTTTCATGTTTTGTCAATCTGGAGCTAAATCTTTTAAGTTAAGTTCAGGCAACAAGTACGCTTGATCTATTTCCGGATGAGTTTCTAATTTAATGCAAATTTATGTTATTGGTACTAGTTTTTCATCGAGGATAACATTTTAAGATGTCGTTCAAACTTCTAGCTTTCAGCATGAAGTGTCGAGATATAGGCATTATTACAGCTCTCTTACTATGTCTTCTAGTTTCTTTCCCTTTAATCAAGGATTTAAAAATCAAACTTCATTCTTATCTTCTTTCTCGTCTTATCCTTGTCCTCCATTTTATTTTCTTGATATTCTCATTCTCAGTTATTTTAATGGGTATCTTGAGGCCTAGATTTGAAGTCTTTTGACTAATACATCGAGAGATCTTTGACAATAAGCTTAAATATTTGTATTGTTTTATTGCAGCCACTATCCTTTACCAGGTGGTGCTCTTTATCAACTATAACCATTGCTCAAATTCCCAATTACTAGGAGCTCAAATCTTCTTTGTTGTCACTGTGCAGGGTGGTTAATCCCATTTCATTTTCGGTACATGATTTATGTATCTACACTGCAGGTGCTGATGGAATGATTTGTAAAATTGATCCACTAATAGGAAATATATTATATCATCCATATCTATTTCACAAGGTTTATATATCTTATATATTTCTAGTGATTTAATAGTTTCTTCTGTTGACGAATAGAACTTGATCGCTGTATGGATCTTTTCCTCAAAAAGATTTGAGTTTACTTAGAGGCTCAAGCTATTCTTCTGATATTACCAACACAAATGAGTTAGTTGCGAGATATGTAACTGGAAAAAGTGATATCATTGTTTTCTGATATGATTGTGTGACATCCCATGTTCGGGGTTAGACCCCAAAATAGTGAATTAAGAGTACAGTGAGAAATTAGAAGTGCATTTCATGCTCATGCATCATAGTATATTCACACACATGTGAATATTTATTTTTGGACACCGTATAATAATTGTACATGCATTCATTGACATTTTCTAGGTATGATTGATTGATTTAAAATATGAATTGTGACTTATTTACGTTAAAATTTTATTTAAAGACTATTAGTATTATTTCTGAATTTTTGGTGAATTTAGAAATTTTCTAAAAATTTAGGGTATTTTTGGACAAAAAAAAGAGACAAATAGACCAATAGCATTGTGACATGTGGCAGCACAAATAAGTGACAAATGTATTGCATACAAGAGTACAAGACACGTAGTAAGTGATTTGGAGAAGGAAAATTTTCTGTATCTTTCTTTCTTTCTCTCGTTGTTTTCTTCACCGAAGAACACTGTTTACCAAACCTGTTTTTCCTTACTCATCCACCAAAACATCAGTTGTGCTCTATGTCATTGATTCACTCTTACTGCTGGGAAGGATAGTTGAATCAAGTAAGTGGTGGTTTTAGTTTTCTAGATACTGGTTTAATGGTTGAAAATGAGTTCATGAATGAATTGAGAAAGTTATGTAGTTTCAGTGTTAATGAAGAGTTGATAATAGTGTGCTGGAAACCTTTGTGAATAGTGATTTTTATGATATTTTAACATTCCTTTATAGTTACGGTGAATGAAGGATGAGAGTATGGATATGATGTTTCTGCATATGTGAGGATCAATATGTCATAAGATAGTGTTGAAGTGAGTTTTGAGCTTGCAAAATCACTAAAATCGTGCTTTGGAAGAGTACAGAAAATTCATGAAAGTTGATTTATAATATACTCTATTTTTTTTAGTGTATATGCGTGAATATGTTGAGTATATGTAGAAATGAATTAAAGTGAGTATAAGGGTAAGGAATGAGGATATGATGGGGTTCTAAAAAATGAACAGTTTTTTTTTATGAAATGAAAGTGTAGAAGAAGGTGAAAAATGCATTAGATGTATATAAAATAGAGAAAAATGCAGAAACTGGAATTTGCGTTAATGAGTATAAAGTTTTTGATGTTTATGATGTTTGTTGGATTTTTGATTTATTTGTGTTGAGATGGGCTGAGATGGAAGTAGAAAAGTTAGTTTAGGCATAAGTTGTATGAGTTGGATAGTCTAAAAGTGTGAAAATCTGGGGAAAAAAAGGGAAGGAGAAGAAAAACTGGGTTTCGATGAAGAAGATGCGTTTTAGAGAGAGAAAAGGTGATGGTTTGCATGTATGAGTTTATGAACTAGAGTATTTTTACTAAACATCCTTTGTTCTTTTTATTATAAATTTTTCTCCTGATATCCAAATGACTTAGAACTTAAACCTATAGACTCCTAATACATTGTTATTTCCCTCCATGAAAATTTAGAGCCATCTGAATTGATTTGAAAAAGATTGATTGGATGAAAGTGAGGAAGTCTGCTGGAATATTATGAACTGGAGAATTGTCATTGAACATGTTTCCGGATTTTGATTGTATCTTGAACTGTAGATATTCAAATGAGTTGATTCTTAATTCAAATTAAACTAGAGACATGTGTCTACAACTTTCTTAAAGAAGTCTAATTTTAATTCTATCTCTAATACTTTCAAATTGTCATGAAATTGAATCATGGTGTAGGCTATAGCACTACCAGCGACAAAAATCACGTCCTGTAGTTATTGAATAAACTGTATTGATGTGGGCCGAATTAGACTAAGGTATCTTCACAAAAGTTATATCTCATGCTCTTAGCTTTAAATTTGTATAAATTTTGTAATTTTTGAATATTTTAATTGAGAGATATGGGTTGTACAACTTGATTGTGATCATGTTCTAGCCAAAATTCCAAATGTACACAGTCAGTGGTATTTTGAGCATAACTCATAGAATAATTAACCAAATTGTATAATATTGGTATCATTAGAAACTTAAGACATGGTAGAACAATTTTTTATAAGTAAGTGTTATCAAATTACTTCACTTTCCTGACGTGAATGATCACACAAGATAGACCTGAAAGTTGGTTTTTAAAAGGAAGCTGGAATAGTGAATGAATGTGTGAACTTTGGCACAATTGGAGTACAATTAATATGTACATTAATTTGTTACAGAAATATACCTGATAATTTTTCATTGCACATGCATGATACATGATACAATTATACATGTGTTTACCTAGTTACATAAGCAGTATAGTAATGTGAAATGGTTTTATTGTATATAAGAGAGCAAGTAGCGCGACTACTTCCTGATATTGCCAGAACATTGAGGCAATAACTTTGTGAGCAAACTATGAGTAACCTAGATGATCTTACTTAATTATTTGTTTGCTTAATTTCTTATTTGAATTATCTATAAATGTGATTTGATTGTTGAATTCTGCACATGAAGGTCCGATGATTCTAGTCTAATGCTTGTGATATTAAAGTGCTTCTTGTATGTGAATTTGAATGAATAAGTGATGCCGGACCAAGGTCCGATGCTAAATGTGAATTTGAAAGTGAAACTAAAATCAAGTGACTAATTGTATTTATATGAATGTGAAGCATTCCATTACATGAATACATGAAAGATAAAGGCAATTGTGATCGGAGTTGCCAGTGTAAAGAACTTAAAGCTCAAACTGTGATAAGAGCCTTAGGCTCAGTTGTGAAAGTACCAGGTATACACTAAGGGATATGGGAAATTATTTGGTACAGCTCGGTATCCACTAAGGGATATAAGCTAGTAAAAAGGCACTCGGTCACAATATCAACAATAATAAGTGAAAGTGAGTCTCACGTGCATCGCATATACATTTTAATACACGTGTTTGATTGATTAAAATGTATGAGTCCCTAGTATTTGAATGAGAATGTGATATGTGATATTTCTTGCAAAATACAAAGATGTGAAATATTTGTTACATGTGTTAAAGTGTTACATGAATTGAGTGAACCATCGATGATGGTTACCTCATTGAGTTCGCAAAACTCACCCAAAATTGCAC
>JAOQMS010066186.1:0-24217 GCA_027563885.1 Erythroxylum longipes
ATGACGGGGTGACATTCGTCAATGAACGTTGTAGAGAAGTAAATGTAAGTGAAATTTATGATTTAATATTAATAATAATTTTCATAATTATCACTTACTAATATATAACATAGCTTTTTGATAGGACCAAATACAACAAACTATTGAGCGGCGGTCTCAGCAATCCGAAAATGTTGATAAGGTTGACATTTACTTGGAAGCAGTTGGTGGTAGGGATCAACTAGGATCATTTGCGAATACTTGTTATTCGCAATCCTTCACGTTGAGTACAGCAGCATCTGCTAGGCGGTCTAACAAAGTGGAGGTGCTTGAGAGCACAATGCGGACATTGTCCACTCAGCTGCAACAGACGTTGGAAGAGGTGCATCAGTTGCAAGAGTCGATGGTTGCGCAACAACAGACGATGGTTGTGCAACAACAGACGATAGCAGCGCAACAACAGTCGTTAGACCTATACGCTCAGCTCCGTCGGGAGATCGATGAATTGAAGGGCAAGGACAACAGATCACCGCACTTACTAGACGATCCACTAGCTCCTGATCAGTAGTGTAGTATTGGTTATTTACTTTGTATTACAGATATTATTATTTACAATATAACGTTTTTATTATCAATTAAGATATTTTAATTTTTAAGCATTAATCAAAGTTTTTATTTAATTATTTATATCTAATTAAATATATATTATAAATATCTAATTAATAAAATTTTCCAACGGTTATAATTGAAATATATATTTTTAAAAAATTTAATCAAAAATTTTACCGACGGAAACATTCATAATTTCCGTCGGTAAATATCTATACATTATACCGACGGACAATATGATCCATCGGTAATGAGTAATCTTATTTACTGACGGACATAACGTTACCGTCGGTAACTTTACCGACGGTATTAAAAATATTTTGATGCTAAATTTACATACAGTTTAGCAACTTACTGTCGTTAAAATTAGCGTTGAAAAATTAACTTTCCGTCGGTAAGATAAAATGATCGTCGGTAGTACCGACGGAAAAGGTGTGACGTTCGGTAACTTTTCAGTTGAAATTACCGACGGTCATTTTATTCCGTCAGTAAACTTACTGACGAAAAGTTTCTTTACCGTCGGTAAGGTTAGCTATGGTCGAATCTCCGATGTTTTTGTCTGTCGGTATATTTCGTCGGTAATGTTTAATACCGACGGAATATTTGTCATTTCCGTCGGTATTTTCCGTCACTAACTCACTATTTTCTTGTAGTGAAGTAATATTACTATGATTAATTCCTTCATCAAAGCTTTACAAGATTGATTTACCTTAAAAGACATGGGCAAACTCAATTACTTTCTTGGTATTGAAGCTAATTGGTGCACAAATGGTCTCTTATTGACACAATCAAAATATATTCATAATCTTTTTATCAAGTCTCATACGGAGAATGCTAGAGGTATCAACGCTCTTGCTTATACCAAGCAAAAGTTTTCCTTGTAGGAGAACCTTTTCATAATCTATCACTCTACAATATTATTATACGTATGCTTCAATACTTATATCTCACTCAACCAGATATTTTGTTTCCAATAAATAGGGTGTAATGATTCATGCATTCATCAACATTAGATTATTGGGTTGCTGTTAAAAGAAACCTATGATATCTTAAAACCATTATATCCCAAAGTCTCCTCATTTGGCTATCATCTTCTTATGCTCTCTTTGTTTATACTAATGTTGATTTGCGTGGAAGTATTGATGATTGAAAATCTAATTTTGAATTTACCATTTATGTTAGTCAAACTTGACAATCTTGCAAGCAAAGGATAGTGGCAAGATCCTCTACTAAAGTTTAACATCAACCTATTGCAACAACAATTAGTGAATTTCAATGGTTAAAATTTCCAATGACTAAAATATATGCCATTGATAAATTTATTCCAATTCTATGTTGTAAAAATCTCATTGTAATATATCTTACCATTACACCTATTTTTCATTCAAAAACATTTGGAGACTGATTTTCATTTTATTTGATATAAGGTAGCAACCATAAGTTTAAGATTAAATATATTTCAGCTCAAGATGAGCCTGAAAATTCTTCGACTAAACTATTGTCCAGATAACAATTTCTTTTTGTCGAGACAAATTTTCTGCCAAGTTTATTATGTTAAGAAGCTTATAAAATTGATATGATCAAGTGTGATCATATAATGTTATTCATAGCTAAAATCATATAGTTCAAGCTTATCTTGTATTTTACATACAATACATATACTAAAGATTAATGAAAATTATAACAAACTCATATTTTCCTGTTTTTAGATAACTATCTAAAATCATATTGATAGTCATTGTAGATTGATACAAAATTATAAACTAAAGCTTAGTATCAAATGAATTCTTTTGAAAGTTCTTATTTATCTCCCAAAGTAAATGAAGATTAAGTTGATTCCTTATCATAAATTGTAAACTTCAAACATGGAAGAATTTTTTAATGCTGCTGACTTGCTTCAAACTTCGAGATTTTCGCATTAATATGGTGCGTATCCAAGGACTAAATGCAAACCGGCCAGAGTCCGCATTTTCAAGTACAATTCCGCTCCAGTAGCTTTGATCATCCAAATCATTCACATTTAGCTCCAGTCAATCCGATCCCTTACAAATGCCAGCGCCTAAGAATTCGTGGTCTACACCTCATCGAAAATAAGACAGTACAGTACAAACAGTCCAAAGTAACTTTAACAACAACGCTTGCGAAGAAAATATATGCTTTGTTATGGGTTTAGGGCTCAAACTTTGGCAAGTCACAAGTTCTTAATATATCATAACGAAACTCCAAAAAAGAAGATTAAAAAATCCTTGCCGCAAATAACCACAAATCAGAATTACAAGCATGTTCAAAAGTCCAGAACAGACAAATTAAAGCTAGAATGATAAAATGTCCAGGACAAAGAAAACTAACTAAATATTGAGCAATGCATTTTTTTCCCTAATGTAGCCAGCTGACAAAAATTTTCTTTAACGATTTGCCTTGGCAACTCTCTCAATCTCGTCCTTTTTCTTGATGGCATAGCTGAAAAGGACCAAAACAAAACAAGATCAATAAATGCACAAGTGATAACATAGAATAAATGACAGCGGATGAAACGATTGGAGAAAAAGCACCTGTTAGAAGAGCCCTTGGCTGTATTAATAAGCCTATCAGCCAAACATTCTGCAATAGTCTTGATGTTCCTAAAAGCAGATTCACGAGCACCAGTAGTGAGTAGATAGATGGCCTGGTTAACTCGTCTCAAGGGAGATATATCAACGGCCTGACGCCAGACAACACCAGCAGAACCAATACGAGTGGCATCTTCGCGAGGGCCACTACAATCAATGAACACAGTCAGCATAAATAAGTGCAAGTCTGCTCATAATGTGAATCTATGCAAATGTTTTACCATAAAATCCAAAAAGTATAGACATCCAAGCTAGTCATTAACAAATGCAACTGAGATACTCATGATACAAAGCAGATTTATAGCTAACCTGTTGATTACAGCATCAACTATTACTTGGATTGGGTTCAGATCTGTTAGAAGATGAATGATCTCCATAGCATGCTTTACTATCCTGACTGCCATCAATTTCTTTCCATTGTTTCTCCCATGCATCATGAGAGTGTTTGTTGGTCTCTCCACAATTGGGCATTGGGCCCTCCTGAAACGCTTGACAGAGTACCTCCCAGCTGTATGTGGCACATAGTAGCATGCTTTGAAGGTTGGACACCAATGTAATCAGATAATGAAATGTCATTGACCTGTTCCACATTAAAGAAGAAATGAATAGACTGTAATACTAACTTATACTACAATTCTAGTGTAGCAAAGCCATCCAACTACAAGATTAAATAATTCAACAAATTTAATAGCATCCCAAGGAAAATAAGTAGTAAACTACCAACTACACAAAATTAGAGTCTACTCACAACATGATCAGGGTAAAGAAGAAGAGGAGTAACAAACACTAGAAAGTAAATCAGCTTGGAAAGAAGTCTCAACTCTTGAAACACATGAAGTGATCAAATTTCCATTGAAATAAACAAACAAACCAGAAAAGGAACTATGACCTAATCAATCACAACAGCACAACCAAGTATATAATGCAGCGAGACACTTAACCACTTTATCTCAAGACGTTTAAGATACAAAATTACAGTAATATACACTAACATGCAGTATTCAGAGCCAGGTTCAAATACAACAGGAAGCATCATGAATTACATGTGAACAAGAACAATCTCCTTACTTGTACATTCTACCATTCAAATACAATTAACAAAACATTATTCTAAAAGAATGCTAGTGAACTGAATGAACAAGTGGATCTATCCACTCATGCCACTAGCTTTTAAATACAGAACATATATTGAAGTCAATAAAATCATTATTAGGTTAACGTTACCGCCGATTAAATCATTTCACATGAGTCATGTCAATCCTTAAAACTTCAATTTACACAACTTCTGAGACTTGTCGTACAGATTCAAACATAATAAAAGAAAATGCATTTAATCATATAAACGCTGAGTAACCTTCAATGCGACGAAGCTACAAATCCTCATACAACCCGCAGATAGGAATATGATACCAGAACCAAACGAGTGAAATGACACGAAAAGAGAAACAAACTATGATGAGAATTAGTTAAAACATAACTAATTTGATAAGTAATTGAGAAAGGATTTTGTCCGGTAGTCATTAAATTATCGCGATAAAATTTATAAGCTACAGTAATTGTTTCATCTAATTTTTGGGATTGTAAAGGATTCGTAGCTTGAGGCGAGTATTAAATTTAATTTTTCCGTAGGCTAAATTTTCATTTATGATACCTACTACTTGATGTTTTAAATTAGTCATTCTTTCGTCGATTATAGCCATTCATATATGAGAATCTATTCCTTCTTGAAACATTGATTTAAATAAAATTTGGATTGTAGAAAGATGTATATATCCAAGTTTATCTCTTTTGTCTTCAAAAATATTTTGTAATTGTTTATAAATTTGTTCTTGGTCTATTAAATTGATGCGAATATGTCCACTACATTGCTCAATTCTAATAGGTGTCTCATGCACAATTTTTTCATAATAAATTATACCTTTTCTATTAATTAAATTTTTAAAAGGATGGTGTGTAATATCTTGACTATCTTTTAGATTTAGTTTTGTTTTTGTTACTTGCTTTTGTTTCTTTTGTGATAGTATTGTATTAATATGAAAGACACTAGTAGATTTTGTTAATTATAAGTTATCGATATATAAAATATTATTTGATATATTATTAATGGATTTAGAGTCTTGAATTATTTCAGCCATGATTAACTCGGAGATGTTAGGTAAGTTGGTTATTGTTATGAAATAAGTTTTGTTTATGTAGATTATAATATTGAGTTGCTAAATCTATTTTTTCTTTAATAGGAGTTAAACTATGATTATGAAGAGAAAAATGTAATTAATCATAGCCGTTTTCATAATTCTTTTTTCTAATTTATATTTCAAGACTAAAGTTTTGCAACCAATAATATTTGTTAACAATTGATTACAAAGTGTACAATTAGAGTAATACTCATATGAATATGACATAACTAGTTATTAATATGAATTTTATAATGTTCTTGAAACTGTTTATAGAGTTGTTTTACTTCTAATTGTTCCTAATTATATACTTCTATGTGTCTTTGTAATATTTCGTGAACCTTATGAAGAGTTGTTTGAGATACATTGATTTGTTCTAACTGATAATATGTATCTCTAAAAGTTTTAACCAATTTTTTACTAAGTGACAATTTCTTTTCAATATGTACAATGACTAGATGAAGATTATGACAAGTAGTGCAAATAGGCATGATAATATGAATGAATAGTAAAAGATGAAAAAAATCGAAACACAATTGTTTGTACCTTTTGTGTTGCTCTTTGTCTTCTCTTCTTCAAAGTCAATTCATAGGCTGTAATCACAGAGAATTCGGAGAGTAGGATACAAAACATAATAAACAAGATTTGTTTTTATTTTTTCATAGAGTAGAAGGCTCGGTTCTTCTTACATTATATAGACCTCTGAACCCTAAAGGGTTCAAACTAGATAAAGAAAAAGCATAAAGTGAAGAGTAAAAGCAGATTCCTTGTGATAAGGTTTCTGACTTTTCTTTCATAGATGTTGTCCTTATGACTGATAACAACTTTAATAATTACATGTGCCTAACTACATTATTAAAGTTACATGTACCTAACTATATTAACTTTAATAATTGCAACATCGTCATTCTTCTATAATTACATCGACTGAAGAGCTGTCATCTTTATCTTTTGATGTAGTCGGACAATTGGTACACTGATGGGACGTATACTGTTGAAGTTGATGACAAATTGATTGCTTCCATTCTTCTAATAATACATTGAATACTCCGGATATGGTGGAGAACTGTTCTTCAAATTGTTTGATTAACTGGAAGGATTCGGTAAAGATGGATGTTCGATAGAATGATGTCATAAAGAGATTGGGTCCTCGACAATTAAGTTTAATTAAAGCTTCAGGACTGATTTTTAAGCAATGTTGATAAACACCTTCAATGTAATGGAGATTGAACTAATTGATTAGATCTCAAATGACTTCATAGTTTGGTGGATTATCTATAGGTGGATATATTCCATTGCTGATTCTAATCTGAATATAAGCTATTCGAGATAGTTGTATGTCTGAATCTTTGAAATTGTCTGTTTTTTTAAAGATGGGGTAAATGCTGAAGACTTAAATAAAGATTTCTCATTCCTTGGAAAATCTTTCTTTGTAGTTTTTTTTACTTTAAGGGTAAATCCAGCAGGAAATTCAACAAGGCTATTTAAATTGGTTAAATAGATAGTATCTACTAACCTGCTTTGAAAAAAGAGATAGGTAGTAAGTGGATCGGTTTCTGGGAAAATGATAGCTTTGGGTCCATATGTCCTCGATTTTGAGGATAATACTGAATGATTTTTGTTCTTCTTTCCACGTGTTTAATGCTTGAAAACAATTATAAAAGATCTCAGGAGTAATTCATTTCATTTCATCCTTGAGGGTTTTGGTGGCTATTGCATTAATTTTTTCCATGTTGATGGGCTTGCCTAATGTTTTCATTTTGGATTCAGAAGGTTGTTTTTCTAAAGCTTGTTTTTATAGAGGTTTAAGAGTAGGATTCCTAAAGTCTGCTAAAGCTTTTTCTACTTCAGAACTGGTTGAGTAGCTTTTATGAATAATTGAGGTTTTTCTAACAAAATGGATAGAGGCTTTGTGCCATTCATCATAGATGCCAGCCATAGGTCCATTAAAGATAACATAGCCTTTAGGTTCTTTAAACTCTTCTTGCTTTTGAGAAACAATTGGTTCGGGTTTGGTTATTGGAGAACTAGATTGAGTTGGTATTGGAACATGGTGTAAAGGTGCGTGGGTAATTTGTTGTGGGTAATAGGTTGAATATTAGTGATGGTCTGTTTTCCAAGGAGCTATATAGTATATCGTAGCTAGTTGATCTCTTTAGTTACTGTTCCTACTTGTTGTTGAAGTTCTAATAATTCTGCTTCTTTTTTTGGAGAGTGAATCTTTGAGACTTATGATAGCTGCTTCCATTTTTGAGTGAGAGTATCTGCAAGACTGTTATTAGAAGATTTGATATATTGTATTTGAAAATTATATTGAGTTAATTCTAGTTGCCTATGAATTAATCGTCTTTGATTGTAATTTGTTTTGATATTATATTTAGTGAACGCATAGATACTTAGAATATGTCTGAATGTAAAATTTGACAGGTAATAAATCAACTTTCCATTTTCTTAATGTTTTAATACATGCTAATGTTTCTTTTCATGAATAGGATATTTCCTTTCAATGGAATTAAAAGTCCTATTGATATATTTACATAAGAGATAATTCCTTGAGTTGGGTGGTTTAGCCATAAGACAACCATCCCATGTATCCATACTTGCATCAATTTGTACTAGTAACTTATCTTTTTCAGTATAATTATATAATTCGAGTAATTGTTTACAAAGATCTTTTAATAAACAGATTGTATTGGTGTCTTCTTTAGTCCAAGTCCATTAGGTTTTAGTACTACATTTAAGTTGTAACTTTTTTGGTTCTTTGGCTAAGTTTTTAAGAAATCCCTGATTAGAAATGTAATTGAGTAATCCTAGGAATTTTTAGACTTCAGTGATGTTTTTTAAAGTATCAAGAAATTGTTGTAATTTTTCAAGGATATTAGGTTGTAATTTTAAGAATCCATTATGAAATTCTATTCCTAAATATTCTATATTTTGTTGTGCTATTTTAAGTTTCTTTTTACTTAAAATTAATCCTTTTTGTTGAGATAGAGTGAGAACTTCTTTGACTTTTTTTTAAAAATGATCTTCCTTATCTTTATTGGAAAATATAATAATATCATCAATATAGGCTAAAGTAAATTCTTCTAATCCTTCTAAATTATTATCCATAAATCTTTGTAAATACCAGGGGCTTGTTTTAATCCAAAAGGTAAGACATTCCATTGGTAATGTTTTTGAGGTGGATAAGTGAAATATGTTAATGGTTTAATATTTTTATGTAATCTTGATTGCCAATATCCTAATTTTGCATTTAGTGTAGTAAACCATTGATGTCCTTTCAATCTACTAATAATATAATCTTTTCGAGGTAATTTGTAGGCATCACCTATAGTTGCTTTATCTAATTCTTTGTAATTAATGACCATTCTTAGTTTACCGCGTTTTTGTTCAGAATGATTGTTTACATAAAAAGTAGGTGCTGAATGTTTACTAGTGCTTAGAGAAATTAATTGTTTGTGTAATAATTTGGAGCATTCTGTAATAAGTTACTGTACATCTTGTTGTGTATATGGAATGTTATTTTTAATATTAATTTCTTGTGTAGGATCATTTAATTTTATTTCAATTAATTGATTATTAGTATTTTTGTTAGGATCTAATAGATTGTCACTACAAACTTGTTCTATTAATGTATCTATATCTATTTGTAAAGGAGATATTAAGCAAATAAAACTGTAATTAATCTAATTTTTCAGTTATAAGTTTTAAGTTTGTATAATAAGTAGTGTCATATATTGGAATTTAAAGAATGATTGATTTTTTATTTAAAGATTTTATTATTGGGGTTTTAAAAGTTATATAATGCAAATATTGACAAAAAGGGTTATATAATTTAAGAAAATTATGTCCTAAAATTAATGGTAAGCCTGATTCTTGTTGATAGATTGATGGAACAATAAATGTATAATTCTCAATAATAATATTGTTATAATAACTTATAAACCAAATAGCTTTAATACTTCCGTCTGCCATTCGAATTTGTAAAGGTTTGTTTAATTTTGTCCAATCTGATAATAGAGTTTTAGATGCTATACAAATAGTGACACCAGGATCTATATATGCATTAAATTTTTTATTTTGAATAATCACTTGAATAAAGGTTGTATTTGGATTCAGTTGTTGATGTTGATGTTTGGAGTTCATAATGATATATTAAAGAGATTGTAGAATCTGTTTCATATTCTGATTAAATAGGTTCTAAATTGTTTTTAAATGCTGAGGTTAAAATATTGATCTTTTCTTTATATTTAGTTTGATTTCTGTTTAGACAATTATTTCCATAATGTCCTTCTTGCAACATTTACAATTTTCTTATTTTGGGGACAATATTTTTTCTTTGGTTTTATTTGTCTATAAGCTTTTTTTCTAAAAAATCTTTTATAAGGTTTGTATAGGAATTTTTTATATCGTGTTGTAGGATATATATTTGTGCCATTTATATTTAGGTCCTCTATTATTGTATTTTCTATGTTTGTGATAGATTGGAAATTCACATCTATATTGTTGAAGTACTTCAGAATATTTGGAACAACATAGTTGAATATCTTTATTTCTTAATGATTAATGTAAATTTTCTTCTAAGCATTTTAGTGGTAATACTTCTTTTACTATTGATATAACACCACCTAAATTATAAGCAACTAAATTATTATTTTGTTTTATTAAGAATAATTCTTCGATTGTTTTATTTATAGGATAAGGTAATTTTTGAATAAATATTTGTATATACATTTCTTGTTCTGGACGAGTTAATTTATAATAATATTTTTTAAATTCACAAATGTATTCTTCTAGATAACAATTATCACAGATTCTTATATTATTTAAATGCCAGAGATCATTTTTTCATTCTTCGCTTTCAATTTCTTATTTATATGAAGTGATATCTTTTCTAATAAATTCTTTATAAATTTCATTGGTGAGTACTTGAAAAGCTTTGATTGGTTCCAGTACATTAAGGAATTCAGTAGCATTTTTTATTCTTATTTCATTATCGAGTAAAAAATTTAATACTATACTAGTAGTTTTATAGGTAATAAAATTCCATAAAGTACTAATGTTTGTTAATCCTTTAAATGAATTTTCTAATTGAATTACTATTTGTCATCAACTTCAGCAGTATACCTCCCATCAGTATACCAACTGTCTGTTTACATCAAAAGATAAAGATGACAGCTCTTCAGTCGATGTAATTATAGAAGAGTGCCATTGTTGCAATTATTAAAGTTAATATAGTCAGGTACATGTAACTTTAAAAATGTAGTCAGGTAAATGTAATTATTAAAGTTATTATCGGCCATAGGGCTAACATCTATGAAACGAAAAGTCAAAAACCTTATCACAAGTTTTAAAACTTTTAGACATACATATTATCAATTAGAACAAATCAAGCATCTCAAACAAATATTCATAAGGTTCATGAAATATTACAAAGACACACAGAAGTACATAATCAGGAATAATTAGAAGTAAAACAACTCTATAAACAGTTTCAAGAACATTATAAAATCCATATTAATAACTAGTTATGTCATATTCATATGAGTATTACTCTACTTGTACACTTTGTAATCAATTGTTAACAAATATTATTGGTTGCAAAACTTTAGTCTTTCAATATAAATTAGAAAAAGAATATTATGAAAACCGCTATAATTATCTGCAATTTTCCCTTCATAATCATGGTTTAACCCCTATTAAAGAAAGAATAGATCTAGCAACTCAATATTATAATCTACATAAACAAAACTTATTTCATAACAATAACCAACTTATTGAACATCTCTGAGTTGTTCATGGCCGAAATAATTCCAGACTCTGAATCCATTAATAATAGATCAACTAATATTTTAGATATCGATAACTTAGAATTAACAGAATCTACTGGTGTCTTTCATATTAATACACTACTATCACAAGAGAAACAAAAGCAAATAGCAAAAATAAAACTAAATCTAAAAGATGGTCAAGATATTACACACCATCCTTTTAAAAATTTAATTAATAAAAAATATAATTTATTATGGAAAAATTGTGCATGAGACACCTATTAGAATTGATCAATGTAATGGACATATTCGCATCAGTTTAATAGACCAAGAACAAATTTATAAACAATTACAAAATATTTCTGAAGACAAAAGACATAAAATTGGATATGTACATCTTTCTACAATCCATTTTTTTTTCTAAATCAACGCTTCAAGAAGAAATAGATTCTCCTATACGAATGGCTATAATCGATGAAAGAATGACTGATTTAAAAGATCAAGTAATAGGTACTATAAATGGAAATTTAGCTTACGGAAAAATTAAATTTAATACTCGCCTTAAGTTGGGAATTCCTTTACAATCTCAAAAATTAGATGAAACAATTACTATAGCTTATAAAATTTATCGCGATAATTTAATGACTATTGGACAATATCCTTTCTCAATTATACTTTAACTAATTCACATCATAGTATTGAATTAAAAAATACAGATCATATGTATATAGACCAATTATTCACCGATATAGCTAAAGTAGGAATAAATTTAAGAACTAGTTTAAGAGAATTACCAAATATTAATTATCCAATAAAAGTACTATTGGCAGTTGCGAAACATGAACGACCACGTTAACTTCCAACGGTTATGTTTGTCCTAATATAAAAGGAGGATTAAGAGATTGAAAAAAAAATAGAACAGCATTCATTACAATCATACAGAAAAACTCACTTCATTCTTCTTCACGTGAATCACACCATCAAAGGCTTAGAGTTTGGGGTGTGGATTAACGGTAACTCTAACAGCTAACCGTGAGACGTGGACTAGTAAACAACAAATTGATATAACGCTTCCGCATAAGGTTAGTCCTTTATATTATTCTATAATGGTATTAGAGTCGAATTGCATGTTTCTAGTCTTGTTTTTATAAGCATGATTAGTATGTGCAATTAATCTGTTTTATTGAAAATTTTCTCTCGCTACATATATGTTATGCCTGTAATTTTTTTTCTTAGCTTGATTTTGTTCTCTCGATGATCGGTTAATGCCTAAAACTCAAACGATTTAATCTAGTTTATGAACCAAATAAGGCCCTCGCTATTTCTGCCTAAGTGACAAATACAACAGCAATAACCTAAAACAAACCCCAACCAGAGAAATATGGGTAACAGAAAAAGACGAAAGAAAGTTTTTAGGCTTACCCATCGGAATCGCCTCGGAGGGATGGCGCGTGAATATTACACGTCGCCACCGAAGCTTTAATCTTCTTCCTCTGCCTTCTTCGCCGCCGATCTATATGATTCTGGAAAAGAAAACCAACAAAAATCTCAATTGGAGGCGCGTGTGGGTCATGCTTTGTCACTGAGAAGTGCATTAGGTGCAAGACCAGAGTTGGTCAGTTCGTCAAAAGCTGATCTACTCCTTTGTGGTGTGGTTTTGCTGTGGAAGCTTTCTTTAGGGGCGGCGACGTGGTGGCGATTAACATCATATGGGTTTTTCGATTTTTGGGGCATCTGAAGGACAAAGAAGTTTGGGAGATAAATTTCGAGTCTTGGTGGCCATGGCTAACTGAGAATCGAATTTAAGACATGTTTTGGAGGCAGTGAAAGAGATATAGAGTTATAGAGGATGGCAGTCATGGCAAGAGCAGAGTAAGAGAGAGAAACTTTCAAAGCTTTTAAGTTAAAAGAGCAATTGAGAGTTTTCGAGAATGAGTATGAGAGTTTTGTTATTTTTTTAATAAAACAATGGCTAATGTCAATTAAAACAGAGAGCCTGTGAGAGTTAGAATGAAGTTTCTGAGAGTTTTTAAGAAAAAAATGGCCAATTCACAAAGAAAGATAGTGTGGGCCGTGATAATATGGGCTTATGTATATAACTAACATTTTAAACTTTTCCTTGCTTATTATTTCATGAAAATTAAAGATTAATTTATTTAATTATGCAAATAAGTTTTGCTATATGAATATTTTTTTGTCATATAATTTGCATGAGTTAAATTGTTATAAATTCATGAATGTGTTTTCATATAATATAATTTGAAATATTCCATAAATATGTTTTATGGGTAATTTTGTATTATATTTCAAATAATATTATATAAATGAGTTTTATATAATTTTGTATGTATATTTTGTTTTATATGTATTAAGTTTTTTATTGTAAATTAGTTTTAAATATAAAGTTTTTTGGGCATCTTTGTGATATGTCAAATTAAAATATGTTAATTAAATTATAGAAATTCCTAATTCATTTTTTGTATGAGATGATTATGAGCTTAGCGAAATTTTCGATCATACAAAAATTGTGGGTTTTTTAAATTTTAATTAATGTAAATGTGCCTCATGTCATTTTTATATATACTTATAGATATGGCAACTAAAACTATGATCGGTGATTTGTCCACCACTAAAAAATTGGATGGGTCCAATTATGATATGTGGCAAAGGAAGATTCAGTATCTTCTAAATGAATGAGAATTGCTCGAACATTTGACCACAATAATGACTGAACCTTCTTTATTAGACAAAGACAGAAAAGATATTGATACTGCTAGTAAGCAATATCAAGCATCCTTAAATGCATATGGAGATTGGTCCAAAAAGGATCGTAAGGCATGTTATACTATGTTGTATTTCACGAATGACGATCTAATTAGAGAATTTGAGGATTGTCCCACTGCTAAGGACATGTGGGATAAGCTTAAGATCACGTTTAGTCAAACATCTGCAACAAGGCTTCGTGCCTTACACCTCAAATGGATGAACTACGAGATCAATACGACTCATACTATGGCTAAATATTTACGAACCATGAGTGCTATGGTTTGTGATCTTAAAGCAGTTGGGCGGGCTAACTCTGAAGAAGAACAAGTCCTAAATGTGATTCGGGCTCTTCCAGATTATACTGAGCACTGGAAGAATGTGAAACTTGTTTTGACACATAATGAGAATGTCAAAACTCTTGCAGAGATAATAAGGCAACTCGAAATGGAAGAGGATCGCTTAAAAGCATTTGACTCTTCCAATGTGGATTTTGTTGCTAAAGGGAACAGACCAAAAGTCAACAATGCCAATCGAGGTAAGAGAAAAGGTTCGCGGCCTCCTCACAGGAATGGACCAAAAGGTCATATTGCTAAGAAGCAAAAGGCTAAGGGCAAAGGAGAGAAAAACATGGCATGTGTGAAGTGCTATAATTGTGGAAAGCAAGGTCATTTTGCTTGGGATTGTCCTGAACTTAAGAAGGTACATTTCTTATCCATTACTCCTGAGTTATATGTTTGTTCTCATGCATTAGTTGCTAATTCTCTTCCTAATTGGATTGTAGATACAGGAGTAAGCAAGCACATAGTTAGGGATCGAGCTGGCTATATGGACTTTCATGAGTATCCGGTGGGTTCACAAATTTTCGTGTTAGGAAATTGCAGTGAAGAAGATGTCCTAGGAATAGGGACATATACGCTCAAGTTACGTGGAGGAAATACTTTGCTTCTCCATAATTCTCTCTATACACCCGAGGTGCGATGTTGCCTTATGTCTCTTGTAACTTTAATGAAATTAGGATTCGTTTTTAATTCTAGTCAGAATGGATTGGATATTTTGTATAATGGCAACGTTTTTGGCCATTTTACATTGAAAAATGATTTTTTAATTCTTGATTTGGATGCATGTTATGATAATTCATCTTCTGTTTATGTTTCATATTTTGATCATAATTTTAAATCTGTTAAATGGCATGCTAGACTTGGTCACATTGGCCAAGATAGATTGAGTAGGCTAACTAAAGAAGGTCTTTTAGACCGACTCATTAGGGTTAAGTTACCTAGATGTGAGTCATGTTTAGCTGGTAAAGCGACTACAAAACCTTTTGGTAAGGCTTTAAGGGTGTCTAAACCTCTAAAGCTTATTCACTCTGATATTTGTCGATCTATGAATGTTAAGGCACGTCATGGGGCTATCTATTGTCTCACTTTAATAGATGACTATTCTCGCTATGGGTATGTGTACCTTTTAGCTCATCGTTATGAAGTGCTTGATGTGTTCAAACATTTTGTGACAGAAGTTGAGACATAATTGGAAGGAAGAGTTAAAGCTCTTCAGACCAATCATGGTCGAGAATATCCATCTGATATGTTCCAAGAATTTTGTGAGAAAAAGGGTCTAATAAGAAAACTAACGATTCCTCGAACTCCATAACAAAACGGTGTTGTGGAGCGTAGGAATCGAACATAGCTTGACATGGTCAAGTCAATGATGGCACACGCTAGTCTTCTAATTAGTTTTTGGGGGGATCCGTTACTCACGGCAACTTATATTCTTAACCATGTGCCATGTAAAAGTGTACCCGCCACTCCATATGAGTTATGGAATGGTAGAAAGCTCTCTTTGGATCATTTGCACCCATGGGGTTCGGCTGGTTATGTACATAACCCGATTCATAAACATGGGAAACTTGATCTAAGAGCCACAAAAATGGTGTTTATAAGATACCCCAAACATTCTAAAGGGTATGTTATTTTTGGTGAGCACCCGAATAGTGGCATGACAGAAGTTGATTACTGCAATGTGGAGTTTCTTAAGGATGAGTTCCCATGCATAGGTGAAATCAAAATGGAACTAGAGTTGTATGAGTTACAACAAGATAATCTCGGTGAGGGGGAGAATTTAGTTACTCGCCAAGTCCAAGTCACCGAGATTTTTTTTCCCCAGAGAACCAAAATGAGAATACGGTTCGTCTTCAATCTCTAAACCCAGAACCTGTGGATAGTCTACATGTTCACAATCCCACATCTCAGGGGGGATAGTGGGAGTGGTTCTCAACATGATCAAGACCCCACATCTCCAAGAGATAGAGGGAGAGATTCTAAATTAGGGCAAACAAATTTAGGTCCTAGACTTTGAAGAAGTGAGCGTGGAAGAACTCCTCGACGATATTTTCAAATCAAAGAGGAAATATTCCTTTGTACTCCTTTGGAAATAGACGAACCAACCTCTTTTCAAGAGGATGTTAATTCACCTAACCATACAAAGTGGATGGATGCCATGAGGGATGAAATGGACCCAATGGCAAGAAATCGGGTTTGGGAACTAGTTGATCTTCCGCCCTAACGAAAGTCAATTGGAAACAAATGGGTTTTCAAGATAAAATGTCGGGCAGAAGGAACGATCGACAAGTTCAAGGCCGGTTTGGTGGCGAAAGGCTATACCCAAATAGAGGGTATAGACTATGAAGAGAAATTTTCTCCTGTGGAGAGATTTGCCTCTATTCACTTACTTCTGGCTCGGGTTGCCCATTTGGACCTGGAGTTGTTGCAGATAGATGTAAAGACTGCTTTCCTTAATGGTAACCTTGAGGAAGAGATTTATATGAATCAACCTATTGGTTTTGTATCAAAAGGTCAAGAAGACAAAGTGTGTCGTCTTAAAAGATCCATATATAGTGTCAAATAGTCTTCCAGATCATGGTATTTTAGATTCTATGAAGCCATTAATTCTTTTGGCTTAGTCATGAGTTTAGAAGACCATTGTGTGTATGTCAAGAGAATAACAAGTGGAATTATGTTTCTCACTTTGTATGTTAATGACATATTACTAGCTAGCAATAATATGGAGATCCTCAAAACCACTAAAGAGTGGTTGTCCTCTATTTTTGATATGAAGGACATGGGTGAAGCTAGGTATGTCCTAGGTGTGGAAATAACTAGAAATTGTCCCAAGATGCTTCTTGGTTTAACTCAGGAAGCGTATATTAATAAAATCTTGGAACGTTTTCGAATGCATTATTCCAAACCCGTTGATACTCCGGTTGAAAAGGGTCTTACCTTGAGTCTTAATCAATACCCTAAAACAGATAAGGAAAAAGAAAAAATGAGCAATATTTCCTATGCTAGTGTCGTAGGAAGCTTAATGCATGTTATGTTGTGTACACGGCCTGACATTTGCTTTGCGGTTAGTTTGGTAAGTCTTTACCAAAGCAACCCAGGACTAGCTCATTAGCAAGCAGTCAAAAGGATTTTTCGCTACCTTCTTGGTACTTCAGACCTGGTCCTTTGTTATCAAAGCGGGGATTTAAGGTTAAGGGGATATTCAGCTGCCGATTGGAGTGGTGACCTGGATGAGTCTAGGTCAACCTCAGGATATGTCTTCACCTTAGGAGGCGGAGCCATATCTTGGTGCAACAAGAAACAAGATTGCACAGCATTATCAACAATAGAAGTAGAATATGTTGCTTGTTGTCTTGCCACTCAGGGGGCAATATGGTTGAGAAGTTTTCTTTAGGATCTTAATCTTACTCCTAGAGTTAATGATCCTATTGAAATGTTATATGACAACACTACTACCATAAAGTTTGCTAAGGATCCGAAGTTTCATAGAAAATCCAAGCATATCAAAAGGCGCTATCATTTTGTAAGAGACGTCATAAAAAATAAAGAGGTTGCCATAAAGTGTATACCTATTAACAAGATGGTAGCTGATCCCTTAACTAAACCTATTCTTCGAGATTCATTCAAGGCTCATGTGATGAGTTTAGGTTTATATAGGGTTTAATTGTGCTATTGAATTGTATCTTGTTGCATATTAGACGTGTTTTAATTGTAACGAACATTTGTTTAATAAAAGTTTTTCTCAAATGTTCATTGGTACGCAATTACATGATAAGGCACATTGTAAAGTTACCAGGCTTCTGATTGACTTTGTCGCACAGGTAATCGCCTTAACACTTAAGTAGCGCGTAGGATGAGACTTCACAATATTAATATTGAGTGTATGTAATATTGTATTATCTTCATACTTGTGTAGTATGCATGATAAATTTTTTTATTTAAATAGTCGCCTTAGTAAGTCTAAGATGAGACTCTGATGAGTCAGATGTGAAAGATTCAGATATCATATTGAATCCTTAAAGCCAAATCTCGAATGTCAAGATTAGAATTAGGTATGTTAATCTAGTGGCTCGGATTAGTTTTTTAAGTAAAGCTAGATTCATGATTTGCATGGCATAGAACAGTGACGTTCCCAGCTTAGTGGGAGCTATGATATGACACACATTTCATACTATGTGTGCAATATAACAACCTTCCTGTGGAGTGACAGTTAAATCCCTTTCTCTATTACTGTGTGATCCCATAGACTTTAATGTCTAATCGAATGAAACCCTTTAACTTAGAACTATGATATGAAGTCAAGGCTTGGTGTTGCTACTTTAGTGTGTTTTTTTTCCAAGGGCTAAGATGTATACAGTCCAAAGGAGCACATTAGGAAAGCGGTTAAGCTAAGATGGATTATTATGAGTGTCTAAGGAAGAATATTTCCTTCATCACCATATCAGCCTAGGCGATTATACTTGGTGTATAATCATATGATATATCAATGAGCATAAAGGGACAGTGTATGCGTTTGGTGATATTTTGAATGATTTAGGGTATCATGAATATGTGAAAGTGTTATGTTAGTTAGATGGTGACTTAATATAACACTACTGGTTCTTTAATGGTCGCATGTCCCATTCTTAGTATGACACGTGAAATCTTAGAGAGACAATGTAACTCGTGGCTTATGTGGCCGAGTGGGATTTGTTGGCAGTTGCAAAACATGAACGGCCACGTTAACTTCCAACGGTTATGTTTGTCCTAATATAAAAGGAGGATTAAGAGATTGAAAAAAAAAATAGAACAACATTCATTACAATCATACAAAAAAAACTCCCTTCATTCTTCTTCACGTGAATCACACCATCAAAGGCTTAGAGTTTGGGGCGTGAATTAACGGTGACTCTAGTAGCAGCCAACTGTGAGATGTGGACTAGTAAACAACAAATTGATCTAACGCTTCCGCATAAGGTTAGTCCTTTATATTATTCTACAAGTTCAAAACTTTCAAGATATACCTCGTTTATCTTTAAGTGAAAATAGACTATCTAAACTAGAAACTACTGTTTTAAGATCTTATTCTACAAAATTAGAAAAACTTATTAGATTTATAGAACTAGGAAATTCTAATAAGGAAATAGATAAAAATAAGGATAAAAAATCTGAACAATTAACCATGGAATTATTAGATATTAAGAACCAACTTTATGAGTTAAAAACTCATCTATAGAACACACTATAAGTATTACAAAACAATTATCTGAATTATTTGATAAACAACTTACTATCGAAATCACTCAAAAGAAACAATATAATTAATAAATCAAAATTATCAATTATCACAAGTCAATGAACTCAATGACATTTATAAACTATTAGAATCTTTACTTTAATGTTATGAGAAAATAGTAAAAAATGTATCAGACATAGATGAAAATTAGAAAAAATAAGACACTAAATCAAAATGCTAGTAGACTCAAAATTCGTAAAGAAAGAACAATTTCATTCATAGATCAGATTAATAACAAGATAGCTATGACAATTATAAATAGTGAACAAATTAAAATACCTGAACATCTTCAAAGGACCAATGATTGAAGAGCTTCACATCGTAGGCTAGTTGGATAGGATCCGACTACTCCACCATTGCCATTGCTGATCAGTTGCGTAAAGTAGCGGCGGAGAAGTGAGAGAAGAGGAAGCTCGAGCTGCTATGATAAGAATAAAAATACACTAATAGACTGTTTAGTTGAGGGTAATAGATATTCTATTACCTATCTATTCCTAATAATTAAGTATTCTGTTGTTTGGTTAATGAAAACCCAACAGAATAATTATTCTTCAGATTAGTAATTCCTGGACATCAGGAATAGATAAAGATTGTGTCACCTTGTCTTTACCTATTCCCGGAATAAAACACAACAAAGAAAAATCTTTGGACAAGTTCATCCCTCTCCTCCAACCAGAACAATTGTCTCTCATATTCCCCTCAACCAGAAATTCTCACTCACGCATTATCTGGTCTCACTTATGCCTAGTGGCTCTCTCTCCCTCTTTATGCTCTTGTCTCTTTTCTGGTCTCGTCTCCACTTTTTGTTCTCATCTCCATTTTCTATTCTTCTTCTACTTCCCCACTGTTGTTGGTTCACTATCACTGCATTTTCCGTTCTGCCTGTTAGTGCTTCTATTACTTCTCTGAATGGATTGAGAGTTTGTCGCCTAACTTGTTCTTTTGTTTGATTTTATTTTTTCTTCTTTTAAAATTTTCTTTTTTATAATTATTGTAAATATCATAACTCACCTATTAAATTAATTATTGATAAGCGTTTTGGTTGGAGATGGAATGAAATTGGAATGTTGGAGTTGTCGAGGGATTACTTTTATGAGAAATTGTGGTTATTGTTAATTTCTTTTTCCTTTAAGTAGAGTTCATGACTGTCTTGGGGATAATTCCATTTTGTTTTCATAATCTAGCTTTTCGTATATGATTCTATTTCATGATTTCCTTTCCATTTTTTTGCTTGCACTCTTTTTTTCTTCTTTTTTATGTTAAATATGCTGTAGTTTCTCTCTACATGGATCCATCCTTGAATAATTTGAATGAACATGGAATGATGAAAAGACAAATCTAATCTCTTTAGGCATTATTATGGATTGATGTTCTATTACTTGAAACAATTGGGCTTTTGACTTATGATGTATGTTTTAATATGTGAGTCATTCATTAGCTTGTTTTTATACTTTGTTGTTGTTGTTATAAGGTGTATAAATTCAATTCAAGTCATCTAAATCACTTCTTTTCTGTTATGGTAGAAGAAAAAAAATTAACAAATGAGTAGTGGGGGAGAAAAAGGAATAATAACCATGAAAACACCAACAAATTTCCTTAAATCAATTCGTGGTCGACCTGTTCTTGTAAAGCTCAACTCTGGTGTTGATTACAGAGGTGAGTTATTCTCTATCATAATGTGGTTAATTTGGATGAGACAATTCTTAGTTGACCTTACATTTTTAGTTGTTATTTCTGTTTAGGAATTGTTCATGTTTAAGACTAATAATTCCCTTCTGGACTGGACTTCAATGAACTTCTTGGTTATCTGATTGTTCCATTTCTGAAATAATTGCCAAATGAAATCTGCGTTTGTGCCTCTCTCAGGTGGAAAAGACTAACAATTCATATGATATGATCAAATAAGTATAAATGGCAGTGCTTTCCTACTTGTCTGCCATTTTTAGTCATCCACATTCTGAAAAACCAATATTCTATGGCATTGTTAGATATAATAGTTTTTTTGTGCCACTGCATTATATATACTTTGGTTGATGATCAATTAAAAAACACTTCATTACACTTTGATTGATTATCTTTATTTTAATTCTTTCTTTTACTTTTTTAGCCACATATCCAGGGTCTTCGCCTAATCAAACTCCTTTGATTACTTTTTGTTGGTCAAGGGGACTTTTCGCTCAGAACTTGGCATTCTTAACAGTTAAATTTTTTTTCTTTGTCTAGTCAGTTAACTTTGTTTTTTTGAAGATAAGCTCACACTGGGTGCTTAATTAAGTATTACTTTCTTCGGAATCAAAGTGTTACTGAAATGGGTTTTGCTTATTGGATCCGTTTCTTCTGGTAAGCAAAAGTTGGCTTCTTGTATGTCAAAAATATTAGGTTCTTGTTTCTTTTTTTTCCTGTGTGATAGTAAAGTTGTAACTTTTTTATTTTTTTGGCTTGTTTACGTTTTTTGATGTGGAATCTAGTTAGTTGGTTGTTTGATTTATGAATAGTTGAGCATAGTTTGTTGTCCATAAAAAGGCAATAAGAAGAAAACCCGATTTGTTTGGTTCTGCTTTTATAGTTTTTGTTTCGATCATTTTAAGGTGCCTTGTTTTCTAGTTTAGAATCGTGTGTGTGAGAGAGCGATGGAGAGAGATTGCATCGAGTATTTGAGTTGTACACACGAGTTGAACTTAAATTTGTTTTCCATGGTAGTTTGTACCATCTCTTCCTCTCATGATTTTTCTTTGCTCTTAATTACAGCTTTTAGACTGCAACTTATGAGCTTTAAAAGTTTTTCAATCATGTTCATTCATTTTCTTCTCTCCATTGCTTCATCTGCTGTTTAGTTTCATTTTGTAATCTAACTTTTCATGCAATCAAAACTGTGGAGCAGAAGACTTTCCTCTTTACTGCTTTATGGGTTTGCGTCATTATTAGCCCTATGCTTATTCCACATAGTGTAGTCTGTTTGGCTCCATAGAGTTTTGAGGAAATGAAAAACTTTCTTTTTTATCCTAAACTGTGAGAGTGGGTATTGAAAGACCATTTTTTTTCCTTTTAGAGTTAGATCTGGTGGTGGGTTCTGCTTTGTAATTCGCTTCTTCATATTCTCATTAGTTGGCTGCATTTGATTCTCATTATCTTCATCATGGTTGTGATGTCAAATTCTAATTCATTGATTCTCTGTACAAAACTTGCATCCTGTTAGATCTGATCAAAGCTACCTGCTTTAAGAATCTGTTGTGTTGTCTGTTAGTAAAATACCTGTAGACTGTGTATTGGGTTAACAAAATTTTCTACACCTAGATGATAAAATCGATTTTCAATCGATTCTTGAGAGTTCAGGTGTGGACGTGTGGACTTTCATTGACATAGTGCTTGTTGTGGCTTCTTTGAATTATGGTGGAGAGATTATACACCCGAGTTTGATAAGAAGTGTAGAAACTGCGATTTTGGTGATTTAGTTGAAGCTGCAAAAATCAACAGCAATGACCGTGAAATGAAGGTGAACAACCATGGAAGAAAAGGAAGAGAAGTTGAGTCTCCTTTTACACCACATGGAGATGATAGTGATCATGATGATGGTGATAATGGGTTGGATCCTTATGCAAAAATGTTTGATGATAATCAAAAGAAGATTCTTGACATCAAACAACTACTCGATAATCCTAACTTGGTCTGGTGTCAGTTTTTAGATTTGTAAATTTGTTGTGACTTCTGGGTTTGTTTTTCTAGCTTTGACTTTTGAATGCTTTTTGGTGGGTTTCAGCTTGAAGATTTGGTGGTTGATTTGCTTCAGAATTTGGCATATATGGATATAACATTTCACGAACTTAAGATAACCAAAAGAAACTGTTACCAAATATTTTGCTTGTTTCTCTATACTTTGCTTTCTTATTTCTTATATTTACTTTTCTTTTCCTGATTGTTGTTTGATTCAGGATACTGATATTGGTAGGCATGTGAATCATTTACAAAAGTATCCCTCCAATGATGTCAGGATATTAGTGAAGCAACTTTTCAGGTCCTCAAGAACCAAGAAATGAAAAAGAAAAAAGAAGATATCTTTCATTTTATTGCCTATTCAGTCTCTGGAAACTTTAAATGTACGTTCTCTAAAGAAGCATTAGAGGATTTCTCTCCCTCCTAACTTAATTTGTTATCTGGTATTTAGGAAATGGAAAGAAATTGTTGATGAACGTGTTTTCCACTCTTGCGCCTTCTCAAAGAATTAGGTGGGTGAGGAGGTTTCTTGCTGAAGATTATGTTGAAGTAGAAGTTATTTTGTCTAGTTATTTAAAATGGGGCTGAAATTTATTTATTTTGTTAAATTAACTAACATTTTAATTTAAAGCCCTATGTTATATTTATTTTCAATATTGTTCCATTGTTATTTTATATTACAATTGCGACTCTATAATGAATGCTGACATGAGTCTGACCAGAAAAAATTAACCATTGCAAAATGTTAGAAAGTCATATGATAAAAAGAAAATTAATAATAATAAGGAATTTATTAATAATAATAATAAAATTGTTATTATTAATAATATTAAAATTAATAATATTAATTAAGATGAAGAACAAGAAAATTATTAATAATAAGGAATTTAATAATAATAATAATATAATTAATAAAAAATAATAATAAGTAGAATAATAATGATAATAATAATAATAATAATTATTATTATTATTAAGAATAAAA
>JAOQMS010066324.1:0-24171 GCA_027563885.1 Erythroxylum longipes
TTTCCTACTTTCACTGATTGACCTTACTTGTACCTGTTTCTAGGGTTTAACCCGTTACATGGGAACGGGATGTTACATAGCAACTATGCCAACAGGATATTTTACCCACCAAAAGTGCCTAGTGACCATCTTGATAGGATGTTTTGCCTGCCAAATGTGCCCAATAGGTTGTTTTTCACACAAAAGTCACCTAGCCACTGTGCCAACGGGTTGATTTGACCACTGATGGCACCTAGCGACTGTGCCAAAGGGCTATTTTTCACACAGCAGTTGCCTAACAACCATATCAACTGGCTGTTTTGCCAACCGAAGTCGTGCCAACGGGATATTTTACCCATCAAAGGTGTGCCTCCACTGATTATGCCTAGTGGCCATGCTAAAGGGATGCTTTACCAACCGAAGGTGCCTAGCCACTATGCCAACGGGCTGTTTTACCCATTCAAGTTGCCAACCGGGCTATTTTTCCCACAGAGGGTGGCTATAAACGGTGTCAATAGGCTATTTTCCCCACCAAAATTGCCTAGCGACTGTGCCAAAGGGTTTTTTTTCAACTAAGGTTCCAAGCGATCATGCCAAGGGTTGTTTTACTCACCAAAGTTGCCCAACGGGCCATTTATCCCACCAAAGGTGCCTAACGACCATGCCAACGGATTGTTTTGCCCACTGAAGGTGCCCAATGAGTTGTTTTTCCACCGTAGGGGCTTCACGACCATGGCAATGGGTTGTTTTACCCATCGAAGGTGCCTAGCGAACATACCAATGGGCTATTTTGCTTTCCAAAGGTGCTTAGCAACCATACCAATGGGTTGTTTTACCCACCAGAAGTGTGCCAACGGGCTATTTTGCCCACCGAAGTTATGCCAATAGGCCATTTTTTCCCACCGAAGGTGCCTAGCGACTGTGCTCAAAGGGCTGTTTTGCCCACTTAAGGTGCACCAACTGGCTATTTTTCCCACCAAAGGTGCATAGCGAACGGGCCCACGAGCTATTTTGCCAACTGAAGGTGCCTAGAGTTCATGCCAACAAGCTATTTTGCGAACCCAAGGTGGACAGCTACAGAGCCAACAGGCTGTTTTGGCCACCGAAGGTGCCTAGTGACTATGCCAACAGGCTGTTTTGCCCACTGGAGGTGCCTAGCAACTATGCCAATGGGTTGTTTTACCCACCGAATGTGCTCAACAGGTTATTTTACACACCAATGGTGCCTAGCGACCGTGCCAACAGGCTGTTTTAAACACCAAAAGTGCCTGTTGACCGTCTTGACGGGGCGTTTTGCCCGTCAAATATGCCCAGTGGGCTATTTTTTGCATGAAGGTGCCTAGCCAGTTTGCCAACAGCTTAATTTGCCCAATGATGGTACCTAGCGACCGTGCCAACGGGCTATTTGACCCACTGAAGGTGTCCAACTGGCTATTTTTTCCAAAGAAGGTGCCTAGCGATTGTACCAATGGGTTGTTTTGCCCACCGAAGGTGTACCAACGGGCTATTTTTTCCACGAATGTTCCTAGCGATCATGACATCAGGATTTTTTGTACCAAAGGTGCCTAGCAAACAAACCAATGGGCTATTTTTCCAACTGAAGTTGTGTGCAACGTGTCATTTTTCCCATCGAAGTTGCCTAGCGACCGTGCCAACAGGCTATTTTACCCACTGAAGATGACCAATGAGCTATTTTTGCACCGAAGGGGCTCAGCGACCGTGCCATCAGGTTGTTTTGCCTACCTAAGGTGCCTAGCAACCACACCAATGGGTTGTTTTACCCATCGAAGGTGCCTAGCGACCTTGCCAACAGGTTGTTTTACCCATCGAAGGCGCCCAACAGGTTATTTTTCCCACCGAGGGTGGCTAAAAATAGTGCCAATGGGCTGTTTTGCCCACTGAAGGTGCCTAGCGATTGTGCCAATAGGCCTTTATCCATCGATTATTCCTAGCGACCGTGCCAACGGGTTGTTTTACTCACCAAAGTTGCCCAAGGTGTCGTTTGCCCACTAAAGGTGCCTTGCAACCGTGCCAATGGGCTTTTTTGCCCACCAAAGGTGCCTAGTGATGATGCCAACAAGTTTTTTTACCCACTGACGGTGCTTAGCGAATGTGCCAACGAACAGTTTTCTCACCGAAGCTGTGTCAATGGGCTATTTTTACCACTAAAGGTGCTTAGCAAGCGAGTCAATGGGTTGTTTTGCCCATCAAAGGTGCCTAACGGGCTATTTTCCCACCAAAAGTGCTTAGCAACCGTTCCAACGGCTATTTTGCCCATTGTAGGTGCCCAATGGGCTGTTTTGCCCACCGAAGGTGTCTAGCGACCATACCAACATGCTGTTTTGCTTGTCGAAGGTGTGCCAACGGGCTATTTTGCGCACCAAGGGAGCCTAGAGATTGTGCCAACGGGCTATTTTTTCCACCGAATGTGCGTAGTGACAGGGCCAACGGGCTATTTTACCTATCGAAGGAGCCTAGTGACCTTACCAACGGGCTATTTTGCCACATAAGGGGCCTAGCAGCATTGCCAATGGGTTGCTTTGCCCACCGAATGTGCCTAACGACCTTGTAAATGGGTTGTTTTAGCCACCGAAGGTGCCCAACAAGCTTCTTTTCCCACAGAAGGTTCCTAGTGATCGTACCAATGGGTTGTTTTTCCCACCGAAGGTGTGCCAATGGGTTGTTTTGCCCACCAAAGGTAGGCCAACGGGGCATTTTTTCCATGAATGTGCCTAGTGATCATAACATCAGGCTTTTTCCCACCAAAGGTGCCTAGCAACCATGCCAATGGGCTGTTTTACCCATCGAAGGTGTGCCAACGGGTTGTTTTGCCACCAAATTTGCGCTAATGGGCTGTTTTTCCCACATATTACACCTAGTGATCGTGCCAACAGACAGTTTTGCCCGCTGAAGGTGTGCTAACAGGCTATTTTTCCTACCCAAGGTCCGTGTGACTTTGCCAATGTACTATTTTTCCTACTAAAGATGTGCCAACGGGATGTTTTACCCACCTAAGTCAGGCCCATGGGATATTTTGCCCACCAAAGGTGTGCCTCCACCGATTATACCTAGTGACCATACCAATCGAAGGTGCCTAACCACTCTGTCAACGGACTATTTTACCCATCGAAGTTATGCAACGGGCTATTTTTCCTACCAAGGGCAGCTAGAAACATTGCCAATGGGCTGTTTTCCCCACCAAAGGTGTCTAGCGACTGTGCTAAAGGGTTGTTTTCCACTGAAGGTTCCGAGCGATTGTGTCAAGGGTTGTTTTACTCAGCAAACTTGCTCGACGGGCCATTTATCCCTCTAAAGGTGCCTATCGACC
This sequence comes from Erythroxylum longipes, assembly GCA_027563885.1. Lineage (NCBI taxonomy): Eukaryota > Viridiplantae > Streptophyta > Magnoliopsida > Malpighiales > Erythroxylaceae > Erythroxylum > Erythroxylum longipes. Next base: position 3,308 of record JAOQMS010066324.1, read on the forward strand.
ATGCGAATGGAATGTTTTTCCCATTGAAGGTGCGCAATGAGCTATTTTTCCACCAAAGGGGCTTGTCAGCCATGCCAGTGGGTTTTTTTACCCACCAAAGGTGCTTAGCGACTATGCCAATGGGCTATTTGCCCACCAAAGGTACCTAGCAACCATACCAACGAGCTGTTTTACCTACCGATGGTGCCCAACGGGCTGTTTTTCCCATCGAAAGTGCCTAGTGATTATGCCAAGTGTCTATTTGGCCACGTTCAGTGGCCATGGGCTATTTTACCCACCGAAGGTACCTAGCGACCATATGAACAGGCTGTTTTGCCCACTGAAGGTGTGTTAACGTGCTGTTTTTGCCACTGAAGGTGCCTAACAATTGTGCCAACTGGCTGTTTTTCCAACCGAAGGCGCCTAACGATTGTGTCAACTACTGTTTTGCCAACTGAAGGTGCTTAGTGACCGTGCTAATGGGTTGTTTTACCCACCGAGGGTGCCTAGCGACTATGCCAACGGGTTGCTTTACCCACCAAATGTGGCCAACGGGTTATTTTACACACCGATTGTGCCTAGTGACCATGCCAACGGGCTATTTTACCCACCAAAAGTGCCTAGTGAATGTCTTGATAGCGTGTTTTGCCCATCGAATGAGCCCAATGGGCTGTTTTTTGCACCGAAGGTGCCTGGCCACTTTGGCAACTAGTTGATTTGCCCAACGATGGTGCCTAGCGACCATGCCAACGGGGTATTTTTCCTAAACAAGATGCCTAGCGATCATACCAACGGGTTGTTTTGACCACCGAAGGTGTGCCAATTGGCTGTTTTGCCCACCGTAAATGCACCAACGAGATATTTTTCCACAAATGTTCCTAGCGATGGTGCCATCGGGCTTTTTCCCCACCAAAGGTACCTAGCAACCATACCAATGGGTGGTTTTGCCCACCGATGTTGTGCTCAACGTACTGTTTGTCCCACCAGAGGTGCCTAGCGATGTGCCAACAGGCTGTTTTGCCCACCGAAGATGCCTAATGAGCTGTTCTTGTACTAAAGGGGCCCAACGACTATGCCATCAGGTTGTTTTGCCTACCGAAGATGCCTAATGAGCTATTTTGTGCACCGAAGGTACCTAACAACCATATAAATGGGTTGCCTTGCACACCAAAGGTGCCTAGTAACCTTGACAACGGGCTGTTTTACCTACCAAAGGTGCCCAACGGTCTGTTTTTCCCACCAAGGGTGGCTAGAAATAGTGCCAACGGGGTATTTTGCCTACCGAAGGTGCTCAACGAATGTGTAAACAGGCTTTTTTCCACCGAAGGTTCCTAGCGACCGTGCCAATGGGTAGTTTTACTCACCAAAGTTACCTAAGGGGTCGTTTTTCCCACCAAAGCTGCCTAACGACTATGCCAATGGGCTGTTTTATCTACTAAAGGTGCCTAGCGACCATGCCAACGGGTTCTATTAAACCACTGAGGGATCCTAGCAAACATGCCAACGGATTGTTTTCCCATAAAAGGTGTGCCAACAAGCTGTTTTTCCCACCAAGGGTGCCTAACAAATGTACTAATGAGTTGTTTTGCCCATCAAAGGTGCGCAACTGGCTGTTTTTCCCACCAAAAGGGCCTAATGATCGTTCCAACGGGTTGTTTTGCCCACCGATGGTGCCCAACCGGCTGTTTTTCCCACTGAAAGTGCCTAGTGACTATGTCAACGGGTTGTGTTTCCCACTGAAGGTGCCCAATAGGTTGTTTTGCCCACCGAAGGCACCTAGCGACCATACCAAGAGGCTGTTTTAACCACCGAAGGTGCCTAGAGACTGTGCCAATGGGCTGTTTTCCCCACTGATGGCTCTTAGCAACCATGCCAATGGGCTGTTTTGCCCACCCAAGGTGCACAGTGACCATGCCAACGGGCTGTTTTCCTACCAAGGGAGCTTAGTAACTGTGCCAATGGGTTATTTTTCCCACCAAAGGTGCCTAGCGACTGTGTCAATAGGCTGTTTTGCTCACTGAAGGTGTTCCAATGAGTTAAAGGTTCCCAACGGGCTGTTTTTCCCACCAAAGCTACATAACCATCCTTGCAACAGGCATTTTTGCTCACCGAGGGTGCCTAGCGAATATGCCAACGGCTTGTTTTGCCCATCGAATGTGTCTAGTGAACGTGCCAACAGAATTTTTTGCCCACCGAAGTTTTCCCACCAAAAATGCCTAACGACCGTGCCAATGGGTTGTTTTTTCCACCGATTGTGCCAAACGGGCTATTTTCCCTCAAAAGTGCCTAGCGACTTAGCCCATAGGCTATTTTGCGACCGAAGGTGTCGAATGGGCTATTTGGCCCACCGAAGGTGCCGAATGAGCTATTTTACCCACCGAAGGTGCTTAGCGACCATATGAATAGGCTGGTTTGCCTACAAAAGTTATCCAATGGGCTGTTTTGCCAACTGAAGGTGCCTAGCGACCGTGCCAAAAGGCTGTTTTGCCAACTCAAGGTGTGTAGTTATAGAGCTAATGGGCTGTTTTGCCCACCAAGGCTGCCTAGCGATCGTGCCAATGAGCTGTTTTGCCTACCGAGGGTGACTAATGACCATGCCAACGGGCTGTTTTACTCACCGAATGTGCCCAATGGGTTATTTTACGCACCGATGGTGCCTAGCGACCATGCCAACGAGATATTTTACCCACTAAAAGTGCCTAGTGATCGTCTTGACAGGATGTTTTGCTTGCCAAATGTGCCCAATGGGCTGTTTTTTGCACCAAAGTCGCCTAGCCATTGTGCCAATGGGTTGGTTTGCCCACTAATGGTGCCTAGCAACCATGCCAACGGGCTATTTTACCCACCAAAGGTGCCTAACGGGTTGTTTTTCCCATAGTAGGAGTCTAGTGATCGTACCAATGTGTTGTTTTACCCACCGAAGGTGTGTTAATGGGTTGTTTTACCCACCGAAGGTGCGCCAATAGGCTGTTTATTCCAAGAATGTGCCTAACGATTGTGCTATCTGACTTTTTTTCCACCAAAGGTGCCTAGCAACCGTACCAACTGGCTGTTTTACCCACCAAAGTCGTACCAATGGGATATTTTACCCATCAAAAGTGTGCCTCCATCGATTATGCCAAGTGACCATGCCAAAGGGATGTTTTACCAACCGAAGGTGCCTAGCCACCGTGCTAACGGGCTGTTATACCCACTGAAGTTGCCCAAAGGGCTATTTTTCCCACAGAGGGTGGCTATAAACGGTGTCAACGAGCTGTTTTCCCCATCAAAGGTGCCTAGCGATTGCCAAGGGTTGTTTTCCTGTGAAGGTTCCAAGATATCATGCCAAGGGTTGTTTTACTCACCAAAGTTGCCCAATGGGCCATTTATCCCACCGAAGGTACCTAGCGACCATGCTAACGGATTGTTTTGCCCACTGAAGGTGCCCAATGAGTTGTTTTTCCACTGATGGGGCTTAGCGACCATGCCAATGGGTTGTTTTGCCCACCGAAGGTGCATAACGAACAAGCCAATGGGTTGTTTTGCCCACCAAAGGTGCTTAGCAACCATACCAACGGGTTGTTTTCCCTTCCGAATGTGTGCCAATGGGCTGTTTTGCCCATCGAAGTTATGCCAATGGGCTATTTTTTCCACAATTATACCTAGTGACTGTGCCAACGGATTGTTTTACCCATTGAAGGTGTGCTAACCAGCTGTTTTTCCCACAAAAGGTGCCTAGCAACTGTGCCCAATGGACTATTTTGCCAACCGAAGGTGCCTAGAGATTGTGCCAACATGCTATTTTGCCCACCCAAGGTGTATAGCTACCGAGCCAAAGGGCTGTTTTGGCCACCAAAGGTGCCTAGCGACCATGCCAATGGGATGTTTAGCCTACCGCAGGTGTGCCAATGGGATGTTTTGCCCACTGAAGGTGAACCAACGAGCAATTTTTTCCACCAATGTTCCTAGTGATCATGCCATCGGGCTTTTTTTCCCACGAAAGATGCCTAGCAACCATACCAATGGGCTATTTTGCCCACCAAAGTTATGTGCAACGTGTCCTTTTTCCCATCGAAGTTACTTAGTGACCGTGCCAACGGGTTGTTTTGCCTATTGAAGATTCCCAATGAGTTGTTTTGCATCGAAGGGGCCCAGCGACCGTGCCATCGTGTTGTTTTGCCCATAGAAGGTGCCTAGCAACCACGCCAAAAGGTTGTTTTACCCATCTAAGGTGCCTAGAGACCATGCCAACGGGCATTTTCACCCATCGAAGGTACCCAACGGGTTATTTTTTGCACCGAGGGGGGCTAGAAACAGTGCCAATGGGCTATTTTACCCACCGAAGGTGCCTATCGACTGTGCCAATAAGCCTTTTTCCACTAAAGGTTCCTAGCGACCGTGCCAAAGGGTTGTTTTACTCACCAAAGTTTCCCAAGGGGCTGTTTCCCCACCAAAGGTGCCTAGCAACTGTGCTAATAAGCTGTTTTGCCCACTGAAGGTGCCTAGGGACCATGCCAATGGGGTTTTTTACCCACTGAGGGTGCCTAGCGAATGTGCCAACGAACTGTTTTCCCACCAAAGGTGTGCCAACGGGCTGTTTCTGCCACCGAGTGTGCCTAGCAAACTTGTCAACTTGTTGTTTTGCCTACCAATGGTGGCCAATGGGCTGTTTTGCCCACCGAAGGTGCCTCGCGACCATACCAATAGGTTTTTTTGTCCATCGAAGATATGCCAACGGGTTATTTTTCCCGCCTAAGGTGTCTAACTACTATGCCAACCAGTTATTTTACCTACTAATGGTGCCTAGCAACCTTGCCAATGGGCTATTTTGCCCACCATGAGAGCCTAGCAACTGTGCCAACAGGCTATTTTTTCCATCGAATGTGCCTAGTGATCGTGCCAACGAGCTATTTTACCCCTCAAAGGAGCCTAGTGACCTTACCAACGGGTTGTTTTGCCATATAAGGGGCCTAGTGGCATTGCCAATGGGTTGTTTTGCCTATCAAAGGTGCGTAATGAACTTTCCAATCGACTATTTAACCCAACGAAGGTGCCCGATGGGCTTCTTTTCCCGTAGAAGGTGCTTAGCGATTGTACCAATAGGCTGTTTTGCCCACTGAAGGTGGGCCAATGGGCTGTTTTGCCTACCAAAGGTGGGCCAACGGGGCGTTTCTTCCACGAATGTGCCTAGTGATTATGTCATCAGGCTTTTTCCCCACCAAAGGTGCCTAGTAACCATACCAATGGGATGTTTTGCCCACCGAAGGTCGGCCAACGAGTTGTTTTTCCACCGACATTGCGTCAATGGGCTATTTTTCACCAATTACAACTAGTGAACCTGCCAACAGACTATTTTGCCTACTAAAGGTATGCCAACAAGCTAATTTTCTAACCCAAGGTGCCTATCGACCTTGCTAACGAGCTGTTTTACACATCGAAGGTGCCTAACGGTCCATTTTTCCAACCGAGGGTGGCTAGAAACAGTGCCTACAAGCGATTTTGCCCACCAAAGGTGCCTAGTGACCGTGCCAATAGGCTTTTTCCACCGAAGGTTCCTAGTGATCGCGTCAACGGGTAGTTTTGCTCACCAAAGGTACCTAAGGGGGCCATTTTTCCCACCAAAGGTGCCTAGCGACCGTGCCAACGAGCTGCTTTGCCTACCGAAGGTGCCTAACGATCATGCTAATGGGTTTTCTTAAACCAATGACGGTGCCTAGCAAACGTGTCAACGGACTGTTTTCCCACCGAAGGTGTGTCAATAGGTTGTTTTTCCCACCGAGGGTGCCTAGCAAATGTACCAACGAGTTGTTTTGCCCACCGAAGGTGCCCAACTGGCTGTTTTCCCACCAAAAGGGCCTAATGACCATTCCAACGAGCTGTTTTGCCCACTGATGGTGCCCAACGGGCTGTTTTTCCCACTAAAAGTGCCTAGCGACTGTGTCAACAGGCTGTTTTGGCCACTGAAGGTGCCCAAAAGGCTGTTTTGCCCACTGAAGGGACCTAGCGACCATACCAAGAGGCTGTGTTTGCCCACCGAAGGTGTGCTAATGGGCAATTTTTCCCATCGAAGGGGCCTAGAGACTGTGCCAATGGGTTGTTTTCCCCACCGATGGTGCCTAGCAACCATGCCAATGGGTTGTTTTCCCCACCCAAGGTGCATAGTGACCATGCCAACTGGTTTTTTTGCCCACCAAGGGAGCCTAGTAACTGTACTAATGGGTTATTTTTTCAACCAAAGGTGGCTAACGACTGTGTCCACAGGTTGTTGTGCCTACTGAAGGTGCGCCAATGGGCTGTTTTTTCCACCGATGGCGCCAAATAGGCTGTTTTCCCTCGAAAGTGCCTAGTGACTTTGCCAACAGGCTGTTTTGGCACTAAAGGTGCCGAATGGGCTATTTTGCCCACTGAAGGTGCCTAGCGACCATACGAACAGGCTATTTTGCCCACAAAAATCGTACCAACGGGATATTTTACCCATCGAAAGTGTGCCTCCACCAATTATGCCTAGTGACCATGTCAAAGGGATGTTTTACCATCCGAAGGTGCCTAGCCACCATGCCAACAGACTGTTTTACCCACCGAAGTTGCCCAACGGGCTATTTTTCCTACAGAGGGTGGCTATAAACGGTGTCAATAGGCTGTTTTCCCTACCAAAGGTGCCTAGCGACTCTGCCAAAGGGTTGTTTTTCCTTTGAAGATTCCAAGCGATCATGCCAAGGGTTGTTTTACTCACCAAAGTTGCCCAACGGGTCATTTATCCCACCGAAGGTACCTAGTGACCATGCCAACAGATTGTTTTGCCCACTGAAGGTGCCCAATGACCTATTTTTCCACTGATGGGGCTTAGCGACCATGCCAACGGGTTGTTTTACCCACCGAAGGTGCCTAGCGAACGTGCCAATGGGCTGTTTTGCCCACCAAAGGTGCTTAGCAACCATATCAATGGGTTGTTTTCCCTACCGAATGTGTGCCAATAGGCTGTTTTGCCCATCGAAGTTGTTCCAATGGGCCATTTTTTCCACCAATTATGCCTAGTGACTATGCCAACGGACTATTTTACCCCCTAAAGGTGTGACAGCTGGTTGTTTTTCCCACCAAAGGTGCCTGGCGACTGTGCCCATTGGGCTGTTTTGCCCATCAAAGGTGCACCGACTTTTTTCCCACCAAAAGTGGATAGTGAATGGGACAACGAGCTGTTTTGCCAACCAAAGGTGGCTAGAGATCGTGCCAACAGGCTGTGTTTGCCCACCCAAGGTGCATAGCTACTAAGCCAGTGGGCTGTTTTGGCCACCAAGGGTGCCTAGCGACTGTACCAACGGGCTGTGTTGCCCACCGAAGGTGTGGCAATGGGATGTTTTGCCCACCGAAGGTGCACCAACGGACAATTTTTTCCACCAATGTTCCCAGCGATCATGCCATCGGGCTTTTTTCCCACCAAAGGTGCCTAGCAACCATACCAATGGGCTATTTTGCCCATCAAAGTTGTGTGCAACGTGTCATTTTTCCCATCGAAGTTACTTAGCGACCGTGCCAACAGCCTGTTTTGCCCATCGAAGATTCCCAATGAGCTTTTTCTGCACCGAAGGGGCCCAGCAACCGTGCCATCGGGTTGTTTTGCCCACCGAAGACCCCTAACAACCACACAAATGGGTTGTTTTGTCCATCGAAGGTGCCTAGAGACCATGCCAACGGGCTTTTTTACCCACTGAAGGTGCCCAACGGGTTTTTTTCCCACCGAGGGTGGCTAGAAATAGTGCCAAAAGGCCTTTTTCCACTGAAGGTTCCTAGCGACCTTGCCAACATGTTGTTTTACTCACCAAAGTTGCCCAAGGGGTCGTTTTCCCACCAAGGTGCCTAGCAATTATGCTAATAAGCTGTTTTGCACACCAAAGGTGCCTAGGGACCATGCCAATGGGTTTTTTGACCCACTGAGGGTGCCTAGCGAATGTGCCAACGGACTGTTTTCCCACCAAAGGTGTGCCAACAGGCTGTTTCTACCACCGAGTGTGCCTAGCGAACTTGTCAACGGGTTGTTTTGCCCACCGAAGGTGCCCAACTGGCAATTTTTCCCATCCAAAGTGCCTAGCGACTGTGCCAACGGGTTGTTTTGCCCACTGAAAGTGCCCAATCGACTGTTTTTCCCACCGAAGGTGCTTGGAGACGATATCAATAGGTTGTTTTGTCCACCGAAGGTGTGCCAACGAGCTGTTTTCCCACCTAAGGTGCCTAGCTACTGTGCCAACCGGCTATTTTACCTACTGATGGTGCCTAGCAACCTTGCCAACGGGCTGTTTTGCCCACCAAGGTAGCCTAGCAACTGTGCCAACGGTCTATTTTTCCCACCGAATGTGCCTAGTGATCATGCCAACGGGCTATTTTACCCATCAAAGGAGCCTAGTGACCTTGCCAACAGGCCTAGTGGCATTGCCAATGGACTGTTTTGCCTATCGAAGGTGCCTAATGACCTTTCCAATCGGTTGTTTTAACCACCTAAGGTGCCCAACGGGCTTCTTTTCCCATAAAATGTACCTAGTGATTCTACCAATGGGCTATTTTGCCCAAAAAAGGTGTGCCAATGGGCTGTTTTACCCACCAAAGGTAGGCCAACGGGGCATTTTTTCCACAAATGTGCCTAGTGATCTTGCTATCTAGCTTTTTTCCCACCAAAGGTGCCTAGCAACCATACCAATGGGCTGTTTTGCCCACCAAAGGTTGGCCAACGGGTTGTCTTGCCATCGAAGTTGCGTCAATGGGCTGTTTTTCTATCGATTACAACTAGTGAACGTGCCAATAGACTATTTTGCCTACCGAAGGTGTACCAACAGGCTAATTTTCCCACCCAAGGTGCCTATCGAACTTGCCAACGAGTTGTTTTACACATTGAAGGTGCCCAACGGTCTGTTTTTCCCACTGAGGGTGACTAGAAACAGTGCCAATGGGCTATTTTACCCACCGAAGGTGCCTAGCGACCGTGCCAACAAGCTTTTTTCCAACGAAGGTTCCTAGTGACCCCGCCAACGGGTAGTTTTACTCACCAAAGTTGCCTAAGGGGCCGTTTTTCCCACCAATTGTGCCTAGCAACCGTGGCAACGAGCTGTTTTACCCACCGAAGGTGCATAGTGACCATGCCAATGGGTTTTCTTAAACCACTGAGGGTGCCTAGCAAACGTGTCAACGGACTGTTTTCCCACCGAAGGTGTGCCAACAGGTTGTTTTTCCCACCGAGGGTGCCTAGCGAACGTACCAACAAGTTGTTTTGCCCACTAAAGGTACCCAACTGGTTGTTTTTCCCACCAAGAGGGCCTAATGACTGTTCCAACTAGCTGTTTTGCCCACCGATGGTGCCCAACAACTTGTTTTCCCCACTAAAAGTGCCTAGCGACTGTGTCAACAGGCTGTTTTGGCCATTGAAAGTGCCCAAAAGGCTATTTTACCTAACAAAGGCACCTAGCGACCATACCAAGCTATTTTGCCCACTAAAGGTGTGCCAATGGGCTATTTTTCCCATCGAAGGGGCCTAGAGACTATGCCAATCGGCTGTTTTCCCCACCAATGGTGCCTAGCAACCGTGCCAATGGGCTATTTTGCCCACCCAAGGTGTATAGTGACCTTGCCAACGGGTTGTTTTGCCTACCAAAGGAGCCTAGCAATTGTACGAACGGGTTATTTTTCCCACCAAAGATGCCTAGCGACCATGTCAACAGGTTTTTTTTGCCCACTGAATGTGCTCCAATGCGCTGAAGGTGCCCAACGGGCTGCTTTTTCCACCAAAGCTACATAACCACCCTGCCAACGGGCTTTTTTGCTCACCGAGGGTGCCTAGCAACCATGCCAATGGGTTGTTTTGCCCACCGAAGGTGCCTAGCGAATGTGCTAATGGATTGTTTTGCCCACCGAAGGTGCTCAACTGATAGTTTTTCCCACAAAAAATGCCTAACGACCATGCCAATGGGCTGTTTTTTCCACCGATGGTTCCCAATGGGCTGTTTTCCCTCGAAAGTGCCTGGTGACTTTGCCAATAGGCTGTTTTGCAACTAAAGGTGCCAAATGGGCTCTTTTGCCCACCGAAGGTGCCTAGCGACCATACGAACAGACTATTTTGTCCACAAAAGCCATGCCAACAGGTTGTTTTTCCCACTGAAGGTGCCTAATGACTGTGCCAACAGGCTATTTTGCCAACCGAAGGTGCCTAACGACCATGCCAACAGGCTGTTTTGCCCACCTAAGGTGCGAAGCTACAGAGCCAACGGGCTATTTTGCCAAACTAAGGTGCGTAGCGATCAAGCCAACGAGCTATTTTGCACGCCAAGGGTGACTAGCGATTGTGCCAACGGGCTGTTTTACTCACTGAATGTGCCTAAAGGGTTATTTTACACACCAATGGTTCCTAGGGACTGTGCCAATGGGCTATTTTACCCACCAAAAGTGCCTAGTGACCATCTTGACAAGATGTTTTGCTTGCCAAATGTGCCTAATGGGCTGTTTTTTGCACCGAAGTTACCTAGCCACTGTGCCAATGGGTTGGTTTGCCCACTGATGGTGCTTAGTGACTGTGCCAACGGGCTATTTTACCCATCGAAGGTGCTCAACGGGCTATTTTTCCAACAACAGGAGTCTAGTGATCGTATCAACGTGCTGTTTTACCCACCTGGTGTGCTAATGGGCTGTTTTGCCCACCGAAGGTGTGTCAACAGGCTGTTTTTTCCAGGAATGTGCCTAATAATTCTGTTGTCTGGATTTTTTCCCACCAAAGGTGCCTAGCAACCATACCAATTGGCTGTTTTACCCACCAAAGTCGTACCAATGAGATATTTTACCCATTAAAGGTGTGCCTCCACCGATTATGCCTAGTGACCATGCCAAAGGGATGTTTTACCAACTGAAGGTGCCTAGCCACTGTGCCAACGAACTGTTTTACCCACCGAAGTTGCCCAACGGGCTATTTTTCCCACAAAGGGTGGCTATAAATGGTGACAGCAGGTTGTTTTGCCCACCAAAGGTGCCTAGCGATTGTGCCAAAGTGTTGTTTTTCTATTGAAGGTTCCAAGCGTCGTGCCAAAGGTTGTTTTACTCACCAAAGTTGTCGAACGGGCCATTTATCCCACCGAAGGTACCTAGTGACCATGCCAACGAATTGTTTGCCCACTAAAAGTGCCCAATGAGTTGTTTATCCGCTGATGGGGCTTAGAGACCATGCCAACAGGTTGTTTTTCCCACCATAGGTGCCTAGCGAACGTGCCAATGGGCTGTTTTTCCCACCAAAGATGCTTAGTAACCATACCAACGGGTTGTTTTCCTTACCGAATGTGTGCCAATGGGCTATTTTGCCTATCGAAGTTGTGCCGATGGGCTATTTTTTCCACCGATTACGCCTGGTGACTATGCCAATGGACTATTTTGACCACTAAAGGTGTGCCAACTGGCTGTTTTTCCCATCAAAGGTGCCTAGCAACTGTGCCCAGTAGGCTATTTCGCCCATCAAAGCTGCACCAACTGATTGTTTTTCCCACCAAAAGTGCATAGTGAATGGGCCAATGGGTTGTTTTGCCAATCGAAGGTGTTTAGAGATCATGCCAACAGGCTGTTTTGCCCACCCAAGGTGCATAACTACCGAGCCAACTGGCTGTTTTGGCCACTGAGGGTGCTTAGCAACCCTGCCAACGGGCTGTTTTGCCCACCGAAGGTGTGCCAATAGGTTGTTTTGCCCATTGAAGGTGCACCAACGGGCTATTTTTTTCACGAATGATCCTAGCGATCATGCCATCGGGCTTTTTTTGCCGCCAAAGGTGCTTAGCAATCATAGTAACGGGCTATTTTGCCCACCGAAGTTGTGTGCAACATGTCATTTTTCCCATCGAAGTTACTTAGCAACTGTGCCAACGGGCAGTTTTGCCCATCGAAGATTCCCAATGAGCTATTTTTGCACCGAAGGGGCCCAGTGACTGTGCCATCGGGCTATTTTGTCCACTGAAGCTACCTAGCAACCATGCCAACAAGTTGTTTTGCCCATTGAAAGTGCCTAAAGACCATGCCAACGGGCTATTTTACTCACCGAAGGTGCCCAACGGGTTATTTTTCCCACTGAGGGTGCCTAGAAACAGTGCCAACGGGCTATTTTGCCCACTGAAGGTGCCTATTGACTATATCAACAGGCCTTTTTCGACCGAAGGTTCTTAGCGATCGTGCCAACGAGTTGTTTTACTCACCAAAGTTGCCCAAGGGGTCGTTTTCCCACCTAAGGTGCCTAGCAAATGTGCTAATAGACTGTTTTACCCACCGAAGGTGCCTAACGACCATACCAACGGGTTTTTTACCCACTGAGTGTGCCTAGCGAATGTGCCAACTGCCTGTTTTTGCACCGAAGGTGTCCCAACGGCCTGTTTCTGCCACCGAGGGTGCCTAGCGAACGTGTGAACGGGTTGTTTTGCCCACCGAAGGTGCCCAATGGGCTCTTTTTCCCATCGAAAGTGCCTAGTGACTTTGCCTATGGGTTGTTTTGCCCACCAAAGGTGCCCAATGGGTTGTTTTGCCCATCAAAGGTGCCTGGCGGCCATATCAATAGGCTATTTTGTCCACCGAAGGTATGCCAACGGGCTGTTTTTCCTGCCTATGGTGCCTTGCAACCTTGCCAACGGGCTGTTTTTCCCATTGAAGATTCCCAATGAGCTATTTTTGCACCCAAGGGGCACAGCGACTGTGCCATCGGGCTGTTTTGCCCACTGAAGCTACCTAGCAACCACGCCAACAGGTTGTTTTGCCCATCGAAAGTGCCTAAAGACCATGCCAACGGGCTATTTTACCCACCGAAGGTGCCCAACGGGTTATTTTCCCCACCGAGGGTGGCTAGAAACAGTGCCAATGGGCTATTGTGCCCACTGAAGGTGCCTATCGGCTATGTCAACAGGCCTTTTTCCACCGAAGGCTCCTAGCGATCGTGCCAAAGGATTGTTTTACTCACCAAAGTTGCCCAAGGGGCCGTTTCACCACCTAAGGTGCCTAGCAAACGTGCTAATATGTTTTTTTGCCCACCAAAGTTGCCTAACGACCATGCCAATGGGTTTTTTAACCCACTGAGGGTGCCTAGCGAATGTGCCAACGGACTATTTTCGCACTGAAGGTGTCCCAACAGGCTGTTTCTGCCACCCAGGGTGCCTAGCGAATGTGCGAACGGGTTGTTTTGCCCACCGAAGGTGCCTAATGGGCTCTTTTTCCCATCGAAAGTGCCTAGTGATTGTGCCAACGGGCTGTTTTCCCCACCAAAGGTGCCCAATGGGTTGTTTTGCCCACCGAAGGTGCTTGGCGACCATACCAATAGGCTGTTTTCTCCACCAAAGGTGTGCCAACGGACTGATTTCCCGCCTAAGGTGCGTAGCTACGGTGCCAACCGGCTGTTTTACCCACCGATGGTGCCTTGCAACCTTGCCAACGGGCTGTTTTGCCCACCAAGGGAGCCTAGCAACTATGCCAACGGGCTACTTTTACCACCCAATGTGCCTAGTGATTGTGCCAATGGGCTATTTTATCCATCGAAGGTGCCTAGTGACCTTGCCAATGGGTTGTTTTGCCACATAAGCTGCCTAGTTGCATTGCCAATGGGTTGTTTTGCCCACCGAAGGTGCCTAATGACCTTTTCAATGGGCTGTTTTAGTCATCGAAGGTGCCTAGTAACCTTGCCAATGGGCTATTTTACCCACCTAATGTGCATTTTACCCACCTAATGTGCATAGTAACTGTGCCAACGGGCGGTTTTGCCTATCAAAGGAGCCTAGCGACCGTGCCAACGGGCGGTTTTGCCTATCAAGGGAGCCTAGTGACTGTGCCAACAGGCTATTTGTCCCATTGAATGTGCCTAATGACCATGCCAACTGGCTAATTTACCCATCGAAGGTGCCTATAGGTTGTTTTGCCTACCGAAGGTGCCTAGCAAACGTGCCAACGGACTATTTTCCCACCGAACTTGTGCCAACGGACTGTTTTCCCACCCGAGGTGCCAACAGAGTGTTTTCCTACCGAAGGTGTGCCAACGAGTTGTTTTCGCCACAGAGGGTGCCTAGCGAACGTGTTAACGAGTTGTGTTGCCCACCGAAGCTGCCCAATGGGCTATTTTACCTACCGAAGGTGCCTAGCAACCATATCAGCAGGCCGTTTTGCCTACCGAAGGTGTGCCAACGGGCTGTTTTGCCTACCAAGGGAGCCTAGCGACTGCGCTAAGGTGATATTTTTCCCACCGAATGTGCTTAGTGACCATGCCAACGGGCTATTTTACCCATCGAAGGTGCCTAGTGACATGGCCAACGGGCTATTTTGCCACATATGGGGCCTAGCGGCATTGCCAATGGGTGGTTTTACCCGCTAAAGGTGCCTAACGACCTTTACAATGGGTTGTTTTAGCCACCGAAGGTGCCCAACAGGCTATTTTGCCCACCAAAGGTGTGCCAATGGGCTGTTATGCCTAGCAAAGGTAGGCCAACAGGGCGTTTTTTCCACGAATGTGCCTAGTGACAGTGCCATCAAGCTTTTTTCCAACTAAAGGTGCCTAGCAACCATAGGAATGGGCTGTTTTGCCCACCGAAGGTGTGCCAACGGGCTGTTTTGCGACTAAAGTTACGCCAATGTGCCATTTTTCCACCGATTATGCCAAGTGACTGCGCCAATAAACTACTTTGCCCACTGAAGATGTGCGAACAAGCTATTTTTCCCACCCAAGGTGCCTAGTGACTTTGCCAACGGGCTGTTTTGCTGACCAAAGGTGCACCAACGCGCTATTTCTTCCATCAAATATGCCTAATGATCCTGACAAAGGACAGTTTTGCCCAATGAAGGTGTGCCAACGGGCTGTTTTTCCCACCAAAGGTGCCTAGCCACTGTTCCAATGGGCTGTTTTGCCCACTGAAGGTGCACCAATAGGCTATTTCTTCCACCGAATGTGCTTAATGACCATCCCAACGGACTGTTTTGTCCAACAAAGGTGTGCCAACAAGCTGCTTTTCCCACCGAAGGTGCCTAGCTACTATGTCAACGGGATGTTTTGCCTGTCGAAGCTAACCAAAGGGTTGTTTTTCTCGCCAAAAGTGCCTAGCTACTTTACGAACGGGCTTTTTTGCTCACTGATGGTGCCTAGTTACCATGCCAATGGGTTGTTTTGCCCACCGAGGGTGCCTAGCGAATGTGCCAATGGGTTGTTTCGTCCACCCAAAGTGCCCAATTGGCTGTTTTTCCCACCAAAGGTACCTAACGAGCATGCCAAAGAGCTGTTTTGCCCACCAATGGTGCCCAACGGGCTTTTTCTTCGACTGAAAGGGCCTAGCAACAGTGCCAATGGGCAATTTTTCCCACCAAAAGTGCCCAATGAGTTGTTTTGCCCACCGAGGGTGCTAGTTACCATACCAACGGGTTGTTTTTCCCATCGAGGGTGCCTAGTGACCGTGGAAACAGGTTGTTTTGCCCACTAAAGGTGCCCAACTGGTTGTTTTTCCCACCAAAGGTGCCTAGCGACCGTGTGAACAAGCTGTTTTGCATACCAAAGGTGCCCAATGGGTTGTTTATCCCACAAAAGGTGCCTAGCGACCATGCCAATTGGTTGTTTTGCCCACCGAGGGTGGCTAGCGAATGTACCAATGGCTTGTTTTACCCACCAAAGGTGCCCAACTGGTTGTTTTTCCCACCAAAGGTGCCTAATGAGCATGCCAAAAGGTTCTTTTACCCACCAAGGGTGCCCAACGGGCTGTTTTTTCGACCGAAGGGGCTTAGCAACCGTGCCAACAGGCTATTTTTCAAACCAAAGGTGCCCAATGGGATGTTTTACCCACCGAGGGAACCTAGCGACCATGCCAACGGTTGTTTTGCCCACCGAGGGTGCCTAGTGACCGTGCTAACAGGTTGTTTTGCCCACTAAAGGTGCCCAATAGGTTGTTTTTCCCACCAAAGATGCCTATTGACGGTGCAAACAGGATGTTTTGCCTACTGAAGGTGCCCAATGGGCTGTTTTTCCCACTAAAGGTGCCTAGC
Organism: Erythroxylum longipes; assembly: GCA_027563885.1. NCBI lineage: Eukaryota > Viridiplantae > Streptophyta > Magnoliopsida > Malpighiales > Erythroxylaceae > Erythroxylum > Erythroxylum longipes. Next base: position 19,274 of record JAOQMS010066324.1, read on the forward strand.
GACCGTGTGAACATGCCGTTTCGCATACCAAAGGTGCCCAATGGGTTGTTTATCCCACAAAAGGTTCCTAGTGACCATGCCAATTGGTTGTTTTGCCCACCGAGGGTGGCTAGCGAACGTGCCAATGGCTTGTTTTACCCACTGACGGTGCCCAACTGGCTGTTTTTCCCACCAAAGGTGCCTAATGAGCATGCCAAAAGGTTCTTTTGCCCACCAAGGGTGCCCAACGGGCTGTTTTTTCGACCGAAGGGGCTTAGCAACCGTGCCAACAGGCTATTTTTCAAACCAAAGGTGCCCAATGGGATGTTTTGCCCACTGAGGGTGCCTAGCGACCATGCCAACGGTTGTTTTGCCCACCGAGGGTGCCTAGTGACAGTGCTAACAGGTTGTTTTGCCCACTAAAGGTGCCCAATAGGTTGTTTTTCCCACCAAAGATGCCTAGCGACGGTGCAAACAGGATGTTTTGCCTATTGAAGGTGCCCAATGGGCTGTTTATCCCACCAAAGGTGCCTAGCGACATGCCAACGGGTTGTTTTGCCCACCGACGGTGCCTAGTGACTGTGCCAATGGATTGTTTCACCGAACAAAGGTGTGCCAACAGGCTGTTTTTCCTACTGAAGGTACCCAATGAGCTGTTTTTCCCACCGAAGGGGCCTAGCGATTGTGCCAAAGGGTTGTTTTGGCCACCGAAGGTGCCTAACGGCCATGCCAATGGGTTGTTTTACCCATCGAAGGTGCCTAGTGACCGTGCCAATGGACTGTTTTACCCACCGAAGGTGCCTAATGGGCTGTTTTTCCCACCGAGGGTGGCTAGAAATAGTGCTAACAAGCTATTTTCCCCACCGAAGGTGCCTAGTGACCGTGCCAATGGACTGTTTTACCCACCGAAGGTTCCCAATGGGTTGTTTTTCCCACCGAGGGTGGCTAGAAATAGTGCTAACGGGCTATTTTCCCACCGAAGGTGCCTAGCGACTGTGCCAACAGGTTATTTTTCCAACGAAGGTTCCTTTCGGCTGTGCTAACGGGTTGTCTTACTCACCACAGTTGTCCTGCGGGCCTTTTTTCCCATCGAAGTTGCCAGGAAGCCATTCCAATAGGTTGCTTTACCCATTGAAGGTGTCCAATGAGCTATTTTTCCATCGAAGGGGCCTATTCGCCTTGCCAATGGGCTGTTTTGCCCATCGAAGGTGCCTACAGACCATGCCAACCGTTTTTTTCCCATCGAGGGTGCCTAGCGACCGTGCCAGCATACTATTTTCGCATGGAAGGTGTGCCAACGGTCCATTTTTCCCATCAAATGTGCCTAGCGACCGTGCCAACGGGTTGCTTTGCCAACTGAAGGTGCCCGACGGGTTGTTTTTCCTATCGATGGTGCTTAGCCACCACGGCAACGAGATGTTTTGTCCACCGAAGTTGCCTAGTGACCATGCTAAAAGGTTGTTTTATCTTTCGAGGGTGCCTACCGGCCATGTCAACGGGCTGTTTGCCCATTGAAGGTGCCTAGCGATCGTGCCAACGGGTTGTTTTGCCCACCGAAGGTGTGTTAATGGGCTATTTTGCCTACCAAAGGTGCACCAACAGGCTGTTTTCTCCAAGAATGTGCCTAACGATTGTGCTTTTCAGCTTTTTTCACACCAAAGGTGCCTAGCAACCATACCAACTGTCTGTTTTCCCCAACGAAGTCATACCAATGAGATATTTTACCCATCGAAGGTGTGCCTCCACTGATTATGCCTAGTGACCATGCCAAAGGGATGTTTTACCAGCTGAAGGTGCCTAGCCACCGTGCCAATGGGCTGTTTTACCCACTGAAGTTGCCCAACGGGTTATTTTTCCCACAGAGGCTAGCTATAAATAGTGTCAACGGGCTGTTTTCCCCACCAAAGGTGCCTAGAGATTGTGCTAAAGGGTTGTTTTTCCTTTAAACGTTCCAAATGATCATGCCAAGGGTTGTTTTACTCACCAAAGTTGCCCAATGGGCCATTTATCCCATCGAAGGTACCTAGCGACCATGCCAACAGATTCTTTTGCCCACTGAAGGTGCCCCATGAGCTGTTTTTCCACTGATGGAGCTTAGTGACCATGTAAACGGGTTGTTTTGCCCACCGAACGTGCCTAGCGAATGTGCCAACGAGCTATTTTACCCACCCAATGTTCATAGTGACCGTGCCAACGGGCGGTTTTGCCCACCAAGGGAGCCTAGCGACTGTGTCAATAGGCTATTTTTCCCATTGAATGTGCCTAGTGACCATGCGAATGGGCTACTTTACCTATCAAAGGTTCGAATGGGTTGTTTTGCCTACCGAAGGTGCCTAGCAAACGTGCCAACGGAATGTTTTCCCACCGAGCATGTGCCAACAGACTGTTTTCCAACCGAGAGTGCCAACGGACTGTTTTCTCACCGAAGGTGTGCAATGAGCTGTTTTCGCCAAGGAGGGTGCCTAGAAAATGTGTCAATGGGTTGTTTTGCCCACCGACGGTGCCCAACGGGCTATTTTCTGACCGAAAGTGCCTAGCGACCGTGCTAACAATCTGTTTTTCCCACGGAAGGTGCCCAATGGGCTGTTTTGCCTGCCAAAGGTGCCTAGCAACCATATCAACAGGCCGTTTTGCCTATCGAAGGTATGCCAACGGGTTGTTTTGCCTACCGAAGGTATGACAACGGGTTGTTTTGCCCAATGGAGCCTAGCAACCATGCCAAAGGGATATTTTTTCCCACCAAATGTGCCTAGTGACTATGCCAATAGGCTATTTTACACATCGAAGGTGCCTAATGCCATTGCCAACAGGCTGTTTTTCCATATATGGGGCTTAGCGCATTGCCATTGAGTGGTTTTTCCCGCTAAAGGTGCCTAACGACCTTACCAACGGGCTATTTTTCCACGAATCTGCCTAGTGACAGTGCCATCAGGCTTTTTTACACGATTCGAAAGAGGGAATATCCCAGAAGTTTTCCTCTTAGTATAACTTTTCTATAGAGATCGGATTCAATTTTTCTTTACATGATTCGAAAGAGGGAATAAAGATACACAAACTTCATGAAGAGCTCGAAGGCCAATTTTATCTTCTGAAGGGTCAAAAATAGCATAGAATATATATAATGAACAGTGACCCCAGAAGAAACTTGGGAATAGTAACACTGACGATGTTTTACGATTGCCATAACTTTCTCTAGAGGAACCGGATCAAGGTGTTCTTTATATGGTTCGAAAACGGATTCCAAGATCTACAACTTTCATGCAGACCTCCAAGGCCAACTCTATCTTCTGAGGGATTAACAATGGGACAGAAGATAGGTACATATGAACATAGAAGAAGCAAAACACAGAAGGAGTTTATGAACAGTAACATAGATGAAGTTCATTCGTCTGTGAACAGTAATACAGATGAAGAGTATGAACAATAATATAAACGAAGTTCATTCGTCTGTGAATAGTAATACAGACAAAGAGTATGAACAGTAACATAGACGAAGTTAATTCATCTGTGAACAGTAATACAGAAGAAGAGTATGAACAGTAACATAGACGAAGTTCATTTGTCTGTGAACAGTAATGCAGACGAAGAGTATGAATAGTAACATAGATGAAGTTCATTCGTCTGTGAACAATAATACAGACGAAGAGTATGAACAGTAACATAGACGAAGTTCATTCGTCTGTGATCAGTAATACAGAAGGAAATTGGCCACTTAGGTTGAAAGCAGACAAATGCAAGAAGCAAAGGAAGCAATACACAGATGAAGCAATATAGAAGAAGTTTGTTCACAGAGGAATCAAAACACAGACGAAGCTGGTTTATAGAGGAATGCATCTTGACAACGATGAATCCTCACAGAAGAATATAAGTTACGACAGAGAATGACTCATAGAGGATGCGTCTGCATCTGTAAGATAACTTACAACAAAGAATGACTCGTAGAGGATGCATTCGCATCCTTACAGAGGAAGGTGACGTCACCCAGAGGAAACTGAAATCATCACAGAGGATATAATACAGAAGATGGGGGAGCAGAAAATATTAGCCCTCGTGCCTATACGAGTTCTATACATCATTTCTATTGCTATTACACTTCCAAACATGCAAGTATCAGCTATGCTACTCCCTCCTTAGCTCCAAAACACCAAACAATTCCAAAGAGCCAAAACTCATATACATACCAAAATCACAGACTACTATTTATGCTTCCATGTTCTTTCTGCATGTTCTTTCTTCTGTGGTTACTTTAACTTAACTAGCATTCAGAACCCTCATATCTATTCTCTCCACTATAAACTCCTTCTCATGAAGATATGTATATCCAACATGCACATGCTTATTTACACAGTGGAAACAACACTATAACCACTTACTCGCTTAGCAAGTGCTCAGTGTAAGTGCTTTAACACTGAAATAGGAATTAGGAACACAAATACTACTGGATCGCTAATCGGTGGTGAAGGTCAGGGAAGAGAGTTGCTATATGGATTATTTCAGTTAGGAATGGAAACTATGATAGATTCTTCCTAACTCAAACAATATAATACGTGAGTCCATTCTATGCCCCTCACGTATACTATTCATCTGCACTGACTCACCATTTGTCATAATTACAATCTGTAATGGGGCCTTCCTAACTTAAACAATATTATCCCCATACTCCTCACGTGTACTATTTATCTCCACTAATTCACCATTTGTCATAATTACAATTTGTCCTACTTACCTGAAAATGCCAAATGAAAGCATATAGATAATTGTATGGATTTGCCAAACCGTATATCATAACTTATGTCTAACATTCATTGAGCTTAAGTCATATAAATGTCTCACATAATTATATGTTCTAGCCGTATGTATGGGTGACGGGATGTTACAATTCTCCCCTCCTAACAAAAATTTCGTCCTCGAAATTTCTT